>JAAVTG010000482.1:0-48143 GCA_011947345.1 Phytophthora quininea
CAAGCTGCTGCCGCAAAGGAACAGAAGAAGGGTGAGAAACCAGGCTGCAGCTTGGCTGACTATTTCCCGATTCACTTGCTTTACGCCGTCGAGACGACACTTGCAACGGAAGGAAGAACGCACCGCTTGCTCTCCAGACACTGCATTAAAAGCAGACGTTCAATACGTTTGCACCCTCTGGAAACCACAGCGACCGGACCCTCAACTGCCACCCACTCTAGGCGGAGGTTTTTTCTTCTTCTTCTTGTTCTTCTTCTTGAGCGACGTGGCCAGCACCTTGGCGTTCTCCTCGTCTACCATCTTCCCGAGTGCACGCGGTCGGCTGGGAAGGGCAGGCCCGTGATCTTGGTGGTGCCACTGGGCAGCAGCAGCACCGTGATCTTGAAGTGAGCCACCTTGTCGCCAGCGCGGCCCTCCAGGATCGGGTAGGCCTGCAGCAGGTCGTGCTTGACGCACTCGACGACGCCCATGCGGGCCTGGGCCTCGTCCTCGAACGAGCGGATAGTGAAGGGCAGCGTCGGGAACTTGTTGTTGATCTCCTTGAAGACGTAGCGGGACGCCTTCATCTTGAGGCGGTACTGCTTGTCCACCTGGCGCTTAAAGACCGTGGTACGGCGCTCGCTGTTGACGGGCTTGTCGCTGCCCGTGGTGTAGCACACATCGATGGTGTACACTTCGTTGGGCTCGAACGTGACCTTGGGCGTGCGGTTCTCCACGTCCGTCTTCTGGGCGATGATCTTGTTGCCGTCGATCACGAAGCGCTTGAGCTGGTGCATGAGCGTGCCCTGCAGGCTCTTGACGCCGTAGCTCTGCTCCAGGCGGGTCAGCGCCTCCGTCACCTGCAGGTTCGTGTTGCCGGGCTTGATCAGCCGCGCGCAGAGCTCCACGGCGTCGTGCGCGCACTTGAGCACGTCCGCCTCCTCGCCCTTGAGCTCGGGGAACTCGGCATCCTTGGCCACGCCCTCCTCGGGCACGATGGCCGTGTGGGCCACCACGGCAATGTAGCCATCAATGTGGCAGCCGAGGTCGATCTTGACCCAGTCGCCGGCCTTGAGCGTCAGCGACTCGTTGGCCAGCGGCGAGAAGTGGCACAGCACCTCGTTGACTGAGATGCTCGTGGGGAAGGCCACGCCCTTCTCCACCTTCTTGCTCTTGAAGATGGCGGCGCAGCGCTGCTCCACGATCAGGTCGCCGAATTTGCACAGCTCCACGGCGTCCTTGCCGGCCGCCAGCTGGGCCAGCACGCCCTCCAGCGCCGACTGCGCGATCTCCGCGGCCAGACGGTACTTGGTGACCACGTCCGAGTTGGAGCAGTCCTCGACCTCCTCGGCCGGCGCCTGCGTCTCCTCCTCCACGTCGCTCACGTCGCTCACACTGCGCTCGTCGTCCGAAGGCATGGCTTCCTCTAGTCTAAGGTGCTAAATGACTGGCCGAAAGATCAGGGGAGAAAGATCCCAGCCATCCAGCATACAAACGGCCAGTATACTACTCATTCCACTTGGGTATAGTATGCTTTACTGAAGACAAGTCTATTTTTAAGCAGAAAGCGCGCCAAGTTCCAGAAGCGGAGCTCATGGACGCAGACACGGAGATCACGCCCAACTCGGTGGGCTGGTACATCCTCGAGGGCTACCCGTGGTGGCCCGTGTACATCTGCGACGTCACCAAGCTGCGCGCCAACCTGTATCTGCTCGGTACGCTCGAAAAACCGAAAAAATAACCCTGGGCCTCACCTTCAATAACGCCGCTAATTTCCTTTTCGACAGGAAATGGCCACAAGAAGATCCTCAAGAAGGCTCGGGACTTCCCACAGGACTTTATCGTTGTCTACTACTTTGGCTCGCACGACTTGTACGTGCGTCTCGAAGGTGTTCGGTGCCCAGTACTAATTATTCTGTGATCCCACTGCATCTGTAGTTCCATCGTGTCCTTGAAAAAGGCGTGCTGAAGCCCTGGGATTGCGCCGAGAAGGACCAGTTCCTCAAGGGCCACCCACGCCAGTTGGCGAAGAAGAAGGGCGTGATGGAAGAGCTGCTCGAGTCCATTCAGGAAGCCGAAGAGTACCTATCGCAGCCCGAGGACGTTCGACTGCCGCAGCACATGGTGCCGTCGGATCTGGACCCGACGCTGGAGCCGCCGCCACCCGAGCTGGCACCGCAGGAGATGGATGTGGACATGGAGGACGTCGACGAGGAGGACGCTTTTGACGAGGAAGACGCGCCCGAGGACGAAGACCGAGACGGTGATGCGGACAAGAAGAAGAAAAAGGAGAAGAAGAAGGACAAAAAGCACGCTAAGGAAAAGGATAAGAGAAAGAAGAGCAGCTCCAAAGACAAGAAAGACAAAAACACAAGAAGAGCAAGAGCAAAGACGCTGGGGACGACAAGAAGCGCAAGCACAGCGAGGCGGAGAACGAGGCGGCGGCGTCGCCCTCGTCGAAGGTGGCCAAGACGGCAGTCGAGACGGACGTCAAGAGCGAGCTGGCGGCTGCCAAAACTGGGGTGAAGACCGAGGTGAAGCCGGAAGTAGTGGAGAAGAAGCCGCCTCCAGAGGATCTGTCGAGTGAGGCGCTCAGCATCATGCTGGAGAAAGAGATCCGGTGGATCCTTGTCAACTGCCAATTCGAGGAGATGACGACCAAGACGGTGCGGAAGTTGCTGGAGGACAGACTGCACATGGATCTGCGCCATCACAAACCGTCCATTAAGGAAGGCGTTGCGCGAGTGATCGCATCGATGGAGGAGGAGGATTCAGTGGAACCTGCTTCGACAGGTACAGCAGAAAGCGCCACACCTATGGCCGAGTCTCCTCCAAAGAGCGTCAAGACTGAATCGAATGAGGCTGCAGCCGTCACTCCTGATGCCCCACCGTCAAAGTGGACGCTCTTGACGAGGCGAAAGTTGCTGAAGAGAAAGCGAATGCTGAAAAGGAGCAAACGAAGAAGCAGCTTGAGGCAGCTGCGAAGGACCTGGCTTTGGACTTGGAATCGAACATCGTGAAGGCGCTCTCATCGTTGAAGATTGTGGACAACGTGGACAAGAGCGTACTGGAGGCCTCTGGCTTGGTACCGAAGCTTGTGAAACTGCGGGCGCACCGCAAGTCCAACATTTCCGAGCTCGTGTCGGTGCTGGTGAAGAAGTGGGACGTGGAGGACTTAGTTCCAGCCCCCAAGCCGATCACTCAGGAAGACATTTTAGATATGAAAACAAAGCTGGAGGACGCAGAGACGTCCCACGACGAGCTGTTGGGGTGTCTGAACCTGCTGGGCGAGGTATGGATGGGTACATTTCAACGCTGCTTCCGTGCTTGCAATACTAACTGTGGTTTGGTTGCGATCTTCAAGTTGCCTCTGACGATCTCTCAGATGAAGAAGACTGGCATCGCTCGCGTAGTGTCCAAGTTGCGGCAGCATGGGTAAGCTACGCTACCGGATGAAATTAAAGAGTACTAATGCCGACTACTCTACTCTACCTACAGTAATGACAAGGTGTCTGCGAAAGCTCACGACCTCCGGCAGATGTGGATCAAGTTGATGAATAGCGAAAATGCCACGAGCAATGGTGAGTTTTCCATTTACTACAGTAGTAATATTCTAATCGGCCTGACATGCTACAGACGCTAATGCATCCCGATTAAAAACGCTTACAAGTTTGAATCGGATTTTGGAGCAGCGAGAAGGCGCAGTCGACTACAACAAGCAGTCGGTAGCGCTCGAGCAGCTACTGAATATGCACTTGCAAACTCAGGATATCATAGAATCCAAGGTTGGTGTTTCCGTATCAAAGCTGCGCAAGTCTAGGTACGTTGCTGAATTCAAGCAAGATGCTGGGCCCTGCCTCATTATAATGACCTTGTCTGTGATTCGAATTCCTACAGCAACGAGACGGTAGCGAAGCTGGCGAAGAAGCTGCGAAAAAGTGGCAGGCTCAGGCCAATGGCGCATAGGAATCTGATACCTTTCAGAAAAAAAGAGATCGTCGTGCTACAAGCTTGAAGACAGCTGCACAGTGTGAAGCTACCCTCGGTCATTTAGGCGGAACGCTTGCATGTCTTGCGTGTGTTGTACACCTGCCAACACGGCAACCTAAATAACACTTGACGTGAGTCAGTGCTACGTTTCGAAGAGAACACAAGTACTACCGCAAGCTCCTCAACCGTAGTGAAATCGAAAATTATGGTGTGCTTCCACCGTGCGCGGATAGCTTAGCCAATATGGAGTCATCAAAAACATAAAGTCTATTGTGTCGCATTGCGTCGTTTTTCTTGTTGCACTGCGGTCTTGACCAACGAGCTCCACGCTTGACTAAATGCAGCCTGGTGCGTATCCTTGATCCAGCTTTGGAGCTCTGTCTTGAGGAAGTTTTTGCCCTCTGGCGAACTCCATTTGGCAACAAGAGCTCGGCGTGACGCCACGCGACTCTTTTGGACCTTCGCGACCAGCAGCTGAATCTTCTTGTCGAACTTCTTGCGGATCAGCGTGTGGCTGGGCTCCTTTAATGCCGTCGAGAAGGGCAACAGTCCGGAGACCACTTGGCCATCCAGCAGAAACTTGGCGAACCATCGATACTTGCTTGCAAGTCCGTCCTTCGAGTCTGTCGTAACGTGCTCTGGGAACGCGATTCGTCCAGCAGGAAGACCCCACTGGTGGATACCATACTGTGCTTTGGAATAGCATTGCACCTCGTCCAGCTCTGGATGGTAGAAGGGAGCAGGCTCCGCAAGTGGTGGGGCATATTTGCACATTGGCGTGTTCTTGCCAATGCCAGCCAGCCACTCGGGCTCTACAGCAGTCACCATCTTCATATACGCACGAGTTGTCCGCATAATGTGTTGGTACACGACAAACTGCGGTAGTTTGCTTGGGTTGGGCGTGAACACGGATGAGTGGGGTGAATGTACACTGCCTCCTTCACGCTCCCAGTCGCAGCAATATAGGCGCAGTTCCGCTCAATCTTCGTACCTTCTGTAATGGTCCCAGGCGGGACGCGCTTCGCAACTTGGTCCAGGAAACCAGCGGCCACAATTTGACGCAGTACTGCTTGCGTCTCCAGGTCTGGCGGTGGCATCTTCGGCTTCAACGCGATCGTAGTAAAGCCGCTTTCCTCAGTGTAGAGCTTGTTGACGATGCGAGTTAGTTGCTGACGTAGTTTAAGCATGTTCTGCATTGTCTTCTCGTGCAAGTGGTTGTCCTTGCAGAACTGACTGCTGCCGCCAGTGTACGCGTACGCACCAGCGGCACGCAACAAACTCAACACATCGCTCTCTTGGTCGATCCACTGCGCATGCTTGCGCATTTCCTCAGCCTCTCGCCACTCCTTCTCCATCTCCTCCAGCTCAGTCTTACCTTCTTTGTCTTCCTCTTCCTCTTCAGCATTCTTCTCCTTCTCACGACGGTCAACTGCGTGGATAAATGGTGAGTGGCCCGAGAGTCCGGCAACAATAGCAATCGTGTACTCAAGAACATCTAGCTTTTGGGCAAGTAGCAGCATCTTGGCAAAGCGAGCAGCCACTGGGAACTTGACTAGAGTTCGACCAAGTCCAGTGATAGCCTCATCGTCTCCGGGAGAAACGGCACCAAGATTCACCAGCGTTGCAAGCGCATTCTTGACAGCTTGACGGCCCGGCGGCGTTGGGAACGGGAACTGCAGAACGTTGTGAATACCCATGGCCTTCATCTGCAGCACCAAGTCATCGATAGGTTGGCACAGAATCTCTGGGGACGAAAACTTCTGGAACTCAGTGTCGTAAACTGCAGACGAGTACAAGCGGTAGCAATGGCCTGGACCAGTACGACCTGCACGACCAGCACGCTGATCGGCGCTAGCTTTCGAGATCCACTGGACTTCGAACGATGAGATGCCGTTGGCGAGATCGAAGACTCGCTCTTTAGTACGACCAGCATCTACCACATATTTAATGCCAGGAATGGTCAGAGAGGTCTCAGCTACGTTGGTGGCGACAACAACCAGTCGGTGGTTCTCTGGCGGCGTGTCAAACACCTTCATCTGCTCATCATTCGGCAATAGTGAGTACAACGGGAGCACATGCAGATACGGGACTGCTAGATCTTCATCCATGTCCTCATCTTCGTCATCTTCATTGTCTGAAGCGTTTTTCTCGTCCTCTAACTCATACCCAACGTCTTCATTGCCGTACACCTGAGCGTCTTCCAAATCGGCCTCTTCTTCAATGTCATCATGCTCCCGAAGAATGTGATCTTTGCTGTTTGAAGTCTCTGTTGGCTGTCTACGCTGCGCGCGAAATGCACGACTGCTCTTGAGTGCGGCGGCCTTTTTGTCCCGTGCACCGACTGAGTACGCGCGCTGCAGCTTACGACACAACTGGAGGATTTCACGCTGACCAGTGAGGAACACTAGGATGCCGCCTTCCGGTAGCTTCTTGTGGATCTTAATCACCTTCTTATAAGCTTCGTCCACGTAGTTTTCAAGTTCAGTGCGCTTGTTAAAGTGAATGGTCACAGGGTACTGACGTGCATCAACTCGGAGCACAGGCGGGGAGTAGGGAATAGACGCTGGTTCTGCGTAAAGTCCTCGACACGCAACGTAGCGGACATGATAACAAGCTTCAAAGGTTTGATGGGCTTCTCAGCCGCCTCCTTCTCCTCGTCAGAGAGTGATTGATATGCCTCTTCCTCCTCCTCGCCATTTGAGCGCGCAGTGGGGCAATACGAGATAGCAGACCGATTAGAATATCGGTGTTGACATTGCGTTCGTGTGCTTCATCCAGAAGCAGGATCGAGTACTGACGCAGTAAAAGTCCTGCTGGATCTCCTTCAATAGGATACCGTCCGTCATGAACTTGATGCGCGTGTGCTCGCTCACATGCTCGGCATCGTATCGGATCTGGTATCCAACATGGCCCTTCGGAGCACCGAACGGCACGTTCAGCTCCTCGGCAACACGCTTGGCCGTGGAAACAGCAGCCACACGCCTTGGCTGCGTAACACCGATGCGACCGCTATTCGTCTCGTGGTCTGGGTGCCCATACCCAGCTTCGTACAGGAATTGCGGCACTTGGGTCGTCTTACCACTACCCGTTTCACCGCACAGGATGATCACGTCGTTCTCAGTGATTGCCTCCATAATCTCCTGCTCCGAGCTGCACACAGGGAGCTGCATGCGCGCCATTTGAATTTCAGGCTTGCGTGATAGCTGCACCAGCGTCGTCTTGTAGGACAGCTTCGTTTTCTTGCTCAACTCACGCATCTCCTCCACCGTCTTCATCACAATCGGCTTTGGCACGTATACATCTTCCGGGGCGACTGTAGGCTCCTCTTCTTGCTTTGCTGGGGTTGCTGACGACGACTGCGTTGACAAAGCCTTTAGACGGCGTTTCTCCTCGTTCTTCTTGCGTAGTGCTTCGAGCTTGAGCATTGCTGCACTCTGGGAACTTGCGCGCTTCGTTGCTGGTTCAGCGTCCTCCTCCTCCTCAACATCGACCACGGACTGCTGCATATCCGCGATTGAAGATGCCGTCTCGCTGTTGTCAGTCTGCGATTGCATCATAGGCACGGATCGATGAGCAACATGGGCCTGCTTCTTCTTGCGACGCTTCTTCTTGGCGTCCTTCTCCTCGCCTACTTCATTATTTGCAGTGCTCCCACCTTTTCATCAGCAGAAAAGTGCCGTTCGACGTCGCCTTCGCCTTGTTGGCCTGCTTCGGGTTCTTTGTCTTGGGTTCTTCCTCTTCCATTGATTCATCGCTGTCTTCCTCGTCACTGTCCTTCCTCTCCTTCTTCTTCAGCAGCTCATTCTGTGCGTCGTCTGACAACTCAATTCCCGCCTTTTGCCTGTTCATCGAGCGCTTCAGCCGTTCCCGCAGCGTCTCCTTGTGGCCCATCTGCGACGTGCTGTACATGAGTTTCAACTGCTCCTGCGACAGCTTCTGCTGCTCCAGCGACTTGTACAAGTCTGCGCGTCTGGCCTCCTTTACCTTCCTGGCCGCAATGGCCTCCAGCTTCTTGCGTTTGCTCTTGCTCATGTGCTGGGCCTGCTGCAGCAGCTCCTCGTCTAATTTCTCCTCTTTCTTCTTCTTCTCTTTCTTTCCAGGTAGCACTAGAGCTCCTCCACTGTCTGCTCCCTTCATCTCTTCCATCAGCTCGGCCGACAGCAACGTAGACGCGTCGTCCGCAGTGTTGCCGTCCTCGACCTGCTGTGTCAATGTATCATCGCTCTTCAAATGCGTCACCTGAGGCTTCTGCTGGGTATCTTCTTGTGGCTCTTGCGTGGAATTGTGCGCCTTGATCTTCGCTTTCTTCTTGGCTTTGGAGGCGGCGCCGCCCTTACGTTTCTTGCCCGCCATGGTCGCTCGCGCAGCAGTCCTGCCACCGCTTGTCCTAATGCCGTGTGCCAAACATCATACAAACTTCAACATTATGTATTTTCATCCAATCAAAACGTACCCGAATTCTTATTTTTGTCCAATCACAATATTGTGCAAATTGACTGGAGCCGGCCATTGCCATTGCCGTACTTGTAGCAGTGTTGACACCGTCCCGAACCACTAGCTAGCCATGCCGACCAAGCGCGTCAAGGGCAAGAGGAAGCTCAAGAGCATCAAGGCCAAGCAGACCGATGCCATGGGCAGCAAGCGCCGTCTGGCCAAGCTCGGCAAGGAGCAGCGCAAGGGGATGCGCGGGTCGGCGGCCAACTACATCACGCGCAGCCAGGCGCTAAAGCGGCTGCAGGTGACGCTCAAGGACTTCCGTCGGCTATGCATCTTGAAAGGTATTTACCCTCGCGAGCCCAAGAAGAAGCCTTCTGGCAAGGACAAGACGTACTACTACATCAAGGACGTCATGTTCCTGGCTCACGAACCAGTTCTAGAGAAGTTCCGCGAGTTTAAAACCTTTATGAAGAAAGTCAAGAAGGCCATGGGCAAGAAGCACTACGAAGACGCCAAGAAGAAGCACGGCAACCGACCCACTTATGAGCTAGACCACATTGTCAAGGAGCGCTACCCACGCTTTGTGGACGCTCTGGGAGACCTGGACGACGCTCTGTGTCTCGTGCACTTGTTTGCCATGATGCCCACGGGCAATGGCGTTAAGGCTGAGATTACGTCTACCTGTCTGAGACTGGTGCGTGAGTGGCACAACTACATTGTGGCCACTGATCGTTGACCAAGGTCTTCGTGAGCATCAAGGGCATCTACTACCAGGCCAACGTGCAGGGCCAGACAGTCACGTGGCTCGTGCCGCACCAGTTCACTCCCACGATGGACAAGCGTGTGGACGTGCGCGTCATGTTGACATTCCTGGAGTTTTACGAGGTGCTGCTCAAGTTCGTGAACGCCCAGCTGTACCTGCAGATTGGACTCGCATACCCTCCCAAGATCAACTTACAGCTGGATGCTGCTGGAGCGCAGCTCGCGGCGCTTGAGCTGGAGCGTACTAAGGAGGAAGAGGACGCCGAGGAAGCTAACGAGGACAAGACGGACGAGGAGACGGAGACCACCAAGGACATCTCACAGCAGCAGAAGGACTCGGAAAAGCGCATCAAGTCGCTGAGCGGTGTCATTGCTAGCGAGAACGGCGCTCCGGACCAATATGAAGAGGAAGAAGCCGAGTACGGCGAGATGAGCGAGCCTTTGGAGGCTGCGTTCGCGTCCAACAAGCTCGCTGCGCAGATCTTCAACGAGCAGCGCAAGGAGAGCAGTGAGAAGAGCTTGTTTAGTGGTCTGTGCTTCTTCCTGTCGCGCGAGGTGCCTGCTGCCTGCCTGGAGCTCGTGCTTCGTTCGCACGGCGCTACTTTGGGCTGGGATGGCGCTGGCTCGCCTTTCGACGAGAAGAGCGAGCGCATTACGCACCACATTATGGATCGTCCTCACCAGGGCCACCGCTACTTCAACCGCGAGTATGTGCAGCCCCAGTGGGTGTTCGACTCGGTGAACAACGGCATGTTGCTGCCGTTGGCTCGCTACGTTCCTGGCGCAGAGCTGCCACCTCACCTTTCCCCTTCGTCAACGACGACCACGAGGGCTACACGCCCGAGTACCGCAAGGAGCTGGAGAAGCTCAAGTCGGCGTCGCAGGTGCTGCGCGAGGTGGGCACTGTGGGTGGCGAGGCTTCCGACTCGGAGGACGAAGACGCCGACGAGCAGGAGGAATCATACGCTGCCGATCTCAAGGCCGAATTAGCCGGCAAGGCTGATGATAAGAGTGAGGAGGATAGTGACGAGGAATCGGAAGAAGAGGAAGAGGAGGAAGAAGAGGAGGAAGAAGAGAAGCCCTCGGCCCTCAAGCGCAAGGCTGAGGCCGCAACGACTGAGAAGAAGTCGAAGCGCGCCAAAAAGGAGGAGGAGGCTGCCGAGCTCAAGGAGCTGGCCAAGACTATGATGTCCAAGAAGGCCAAGCGTCTGTATGACCGCATGCAGTACGGCCTGGGCAAGAAGGCCGACAAAATCCAGAAGCTCGAGGACAAGCGTGCCCAGATCGAGGCTGAGAAGGAGCAGGCAAAGGAGGCTGAGACCACGTCAAACGCAGCTGTGCCCAAGAAGCGCAAACGGAAAACCAAGGGCAAGAAGTCCGATTAGACAGCTTTCCAATAACTGCAATGTATAGAGTTTTCTTCCTAGTTGCGTGTATTGCTTGACATACATGAACAACAGCGTCCAGCTATCTCATTCCAGTCAGCCAAGTTGAAATTCAGCTGGCGTTATCATCCGAGCTCTGTTTATGCTGCGTCCAAACTCAACGATTGGGTGTCTGCAACAACTTCGAGTTCCGAGGTCGATAGCACCTTGGCATTCCCTTCATTCTGCAAACTGTTCCATTTGACCCAGAAAATGCTGCCGAGTCTGTCCGTTAAGCGGAGTGCGGTGTTGATACCGGTGCCAAACGCCCAAGCATTAGAGAGTATCTCTGCGTCACGAGCTGCCCTGGAAACTCTCGAGAAGATCGCCGATATTCGCGTTTCATGCGCTAAAGGCGACGGTAAATATTGCTACCAACTGGAAGTGCTACTGCTAGACAGCAGCTCAAGTCTGTCGAGTTCGCAGAGCACTGGAACCGAAACTTCAACCTCGACCACCAGGATCATCAGAGAGCAACGGGAGTTTGCCGATCTGCGTTGCAACGTGCACAGCGTCGCCTACTCGGCCCACCGAATCGACTTGTGTGAGTTCTGCTCGAGCGTTCTGGACGTCCTGGTGTTTGGGTCCAATCCGGACGCTCTGATCCTGCGTCTGCTTGGTGCTGGTCAAGTGGCGCGCAAACTCGCCATGTTTCTGACCGACTTGCTGTCGTGCATACTTCGGCACGCATCGACAGACTCGTCAAACTACTGCATCGGGCAAGCCCAGATCCCGCAATTATTGCATGCGTTCCTGTTCAAGTCAGCAAACTGCTAAGATGATTGAATTCTGCTTCAACCGGTCCTCAGACTCTTTTGCAGATGTTCTGCCAGGAATGCCCACACCTCAATAATTAATTACTCCATCATTTATAACAATCGTCCTGCACGAGTACTAGAACACGGTGGTCTGCGTCTTGAAGTCGTAGTTGAGCTTGAGCAGAGCTGGCTTGCACGCGTACTCCACCAGCCCTTCGGGTCCGCACATACCCACGTGGTCGGCGTCGGAGCCATTTTTCACCATGGCAAAACTGAGACGAGATTTGCCGTACGCCCAGCCACGAGCACTCGGGTCGCTCGTCCAGGTCGGACAGCGTGTAGAAGATGCGGCATTGGCCTGGTCGGAGCTTCTGCAGGGCCTCCAGCTCTTTGCGAAGCAGCAGGTCGCGCTCCAACCGCGCGCAGTAGATCAGCGCAACCTTGGTCTTGTCCTCCGGGTTCTCTAGGATCTCTCGCATGACTTGGTAGACGGGAGTGATCCCCGTTCCTCCTGCGATAAAGCCGAATTTACCTGCGTGGAGATTGGTCGCTTCGAGCGAGAAGTTCCCCTCCAAGGTACGTGAAGTGACCGAGCGGACCTTTGATCTGGATCTGCTGTCCAAGGTGCAAGCCATCCAAGTACTGCGAAAACATTCCACCTTCTGGATGCACGGGGTTGTCGCCGGCAAAATAAATTTTGATGAGGAACGACACAAACCCTCGGTCTTGGTCGCTCTCGGACGAGATGGGCGTGTAAGCTCGCACAACGGTCTTGCCGTTAATCTTGGCGTAGAGGAAGACGTGGTTGCCGACTGGAAGTCCCAGTCGCAGCTCCTTGGCCGGTAAAGCGAACTTGAAAACACGCGAGTCGTGACTAACCACTTCTCTTGAGATCAACACGATGGGCACTTTAGTAGCTCCTTTGAGAGCAACGTCTGTTTCTTCTTGGTCTTCTGATGATGAGGCTGTGTCGCTACCAGTCGCAGTGGTGCCATCGTATCCACTTGGACACCGTCCGATGCAGTATTTCTTCAGCATTTCCCACGCTTTGGTGGAGTGAATACTCTCAAACTCGTCGGTGCAGTCGGTGCCTCCACAGAGTAAAATACTCGTAGCACCTCCCGGATGTTCTTTGAGAAATGGTGTAGCGTCATATACAAGGCCTCGGCAAATGAACCAGCAGCTCTCCTTGGTATTGTGCTTGGCTACTTCGTCGGTTGAAATCAATGGCAGCTCGTTAAACTCCTCTGGACTTGGACCAGACTTTACAACCACCATATCGCCAGCAGACTCTGCCGGCAGCTTCTTGCTGCGAATTTGATTGTCGTCTTCACTCCTGATAATGCGATCCTGGGTCATCCAGCCACCCTTGAGGTTTCCAGCTTGTGTTGGATGCTCGAAGCACAAATTGCTCGTAGTTGCCTCGTGGTGGATCCTGACGCGATACCAGGGATTGTTCATCATCCCCATGACGTTCCACGTGGGGAATTCGGGCATCAAGTTCATCGAGCTGTCCCAGGCACGAACACACACCTCTCTTGCTCGTAGAAGACTGCCAACAGGGACCGCCAACTTGTAGTGAACCCAGCACCACATTTTCCCGTACGCATTCGGCTTCTCGTCGTAGATAACGCGTGCCAGTTGCCACGTTGCTCCGTCGTCCAGTGTCAGCTCTATGCGAATGACTCGACGACCACCACCAGAGTACGCATACCCTTTAATCACGTACGTCTCGATATCGTTGACCGAGTCGTCTTCACTGATAGAAAGCACTTCGTCATGTCCTGGCTCGATCATTGCCGCATTCACATTCAACTCCATGATGGCGTACTGCGACTTGGCCCACCAACCTTCGGTGGTGGCGGTCTCTGCAGTCACATGCGACGGCAGCACTCGGTTGTCCATAATGTGGTGGTGGTTGGTCGACTCGCGATCGCTCACGTGGATCCGCGCGAGCCACTTCACCATGCGGCCACCAATGTGTCCTGGGATGATCATCCTGACTGGGAACCCGTGGTCGGGAGTCAGTCGTTCGCCGTTCACTCTCCAGGCGATTAGGACGTCGCAGGACGGATCAAGAGCCGTACTCGCTCGGATACACGTGCCGTACTTGTCATGCGGTAGATCTTCGGTGCCTTCGAACCAGATCCATTGAGCATTCTCACAGTTGACACCGCAAGGTTTCAGCAGTACATGGAGCGGTACTCCCGTCCAGTCTGCAGTGGAGCAGCCCGCAGCGCCCCAGCTAAAGCCGATCGTCTTCTTGATCATGTTCTGCTCCTTGCGGCGATTGCCAGCACACACCAAAAGCACGGGGAACGTCACTGTCTCCTGTTCAAAAGTGCTGACGAGTTCGTCCATTCCGAAGGTGCGGGGATTATCCACCAGACCGTCGACGGAGAAGGTATGCGTCTCCCATTGCAGCTTGGGCACCGAACCGTGGTTGCGCACGTAATGCAGCTCCGTGGGTGTAATGAATGTGCTCGTGTACTTGAGTGGGGGCTCGCAATTGAACGGATGTCGTCCCGTCAGTCGGATCAGCTCCGGGTGGCGCCGCACCCACTTGTCGGGCGTGCCCACGTCTCGAGGATCGATCTGCGCCATGGTCTCCGTTGCGACGGCAATTCAAGTGTGACAGCGAGCCGAGGCCATGCCATGAGGACATTTGGCGATGACTCAACGGCGATGGCGCCCAAGCAGACGCTGCGTCTCCTATGCAGCGCCTCCTGGGCCAGCGCGCAGCGCGTCACCGCTCGGATTTCCGATAACTCACGGCCATCGCTGCAACATGGGCGCCGAGCGTGAACAAGCACGATGCGGGGGCGACGATGACGGCGGGAAGCAGCGGCGCAGGGGACTGGGGCTGGGGCGCGGGCAGGCCGCCGCACGACCGCCTTCATAGCCATCACGCACAAAGAGTATCGGCGATTTCGCTCGGCTCACTGCGCGTCATGTGCGAGCGCGGCCAATCGGTCGGGTCGTGCTGGGCACGCGTGGCTGGTCATCAGGCGAGTCTTCAGCAGCGACCAGTGCGTCTGTCGAACGGAGCCAGCAGGCGACTAACTCGCACATTTGTCTGTGCCAGGCTGGCGAACTGACCAGGACGGTGGCGTTCACGTTGTCGACGACGCTAAGTTTCGAGTAAAGTCCGCCCGCAAGCAACGTCGTCGTTGCCGGGGATTCGCTGTCCTAGCGCTTCTTGGCATGGATCCCCAAAGCTGTCAGCTCTGCGGTGCTGCAGCTTGGATTTCGGATGACTCAGCACATCCGAGCCACGACCGCAGATCGATGCATCCCCAGAACGTGACGCGGAGAGCATCGCTTCCCTTGGTGTGTTTCATCGCCCTCCCTGCAAAGGTTGCTCAGGTAGAATTCCTTAGCCAACAGCAACCGATTTGGGGATGACTCATGTGGGTCGACCTCACTTTTCAACTTGCCACGTGAGCCCCAAGCGACCTAGCATCGACAACCATGGCGACTCCAAACCAGTACGCTGGACTGCAGACCCCGCCGCTGCAAGTCGACGATGCTGCTGTTCGTCAACGCCGCGCCACGTTCCCGCTGCGCACCGACCCGCTTCAAGACGACAAGGCCGTGGAGATCAAGCTGCTGAGCGTCGCCAGACCGCACATGCGAGCCTTCCACTACGCGTGGCTCTCCTTCTTCTTCGCCTTCTTCGGGTGGTTCTCGGTGCCGCCATTGATGCCCACCATCAAGAAGCAGCTCGGACTCACGGCCGACCAAGTCTCCAACTCCAACATCGTGTCGGTCGCGAGCACCATCCTCGGTCGAGCGGTGGGAGGCCCCTGTGTGATCGCTACGGCGCTCGAACGGTGCAGGCCGTGCTGCTTGTTGTCGGCGCCATCCCCGTGGCGTCGGCGGCGCTGGTGACGAGCTACACGGGGCTGATGTTTGCTCGGTTCTTCATCGGTCTGGTCGGGTGCTCGTTCATTGCCACGACATACTGGACGTCGGTCATGTTTTCGAAGGACGTGGTGGGCAGTGCCAATGCTCTTGCTGCTGGGTGGGGCAATCTCGGAGCTGGAGTGACGACGCTGGTGACCCCGCAGATCTTCAACCTTGTGACGGTGGGCGGAGCTCTGTCGGACAACATGGGCTGGCGTGTCGCTCTCCTGTTTCCTGCTCTCTTCATGGTGGTGGTTGGAGTCGCGCTGTATTTCAACTCGGACGACTGCCCTCAAGGGCAGTACAAAGACCTCCGCAACGACCCCATCATCGATGTGGTGGCGACCAAGCCCGCCGTCGACATGAAAAAGGTCTTCTGCGCGTCGTTAAGATGCCCATCACGTGGATCCTGGCCTTCCAGTACGCCTGCTCCTTCGGCGTCGAGCTGCAAGTGCACAACGTCCTCACCGAGCACTACTACGAAGACTTCACGTACCCGAACTGTGACCCTGTGACCGACGCCAATTCGTGTCGTCGTCTAACGCAAAGCCGTGCTACGCTCATCTCGTCGCTCTTCGGCTTCATGTGTCTGTTTGCACGTGCCCTTGGCGGCTATATCTCCGACGTCGGCAACCGCCGGTACGGCATGAAAGGCCGAATTGCCACGCAGTTCCTGGCCTTCGCCGGCCAAGCCATCTTTCTGTACCTGTACAGCACGACCAAGAGCTTGTCCAGCAGCATCCCGCTGCTCGTTTTCTTTGGTATCTTCGTGCAGGCCTCTACGGGAAGCACCTATGGGATCGTGCCGTACGTCCTCCCATCGTTCACAGGAGCTACGTCAGGCTTTGTCGGGGCCGGCGGCAACGTCGGTGCGCTGTGCTGGAGTCTGATGTTCAAGGGGATCGGAGACCGGTCCACGTCGTTCAAGTACCTAAGCATCTTTGTCGGCGTGGGCGCACTCGTCACCTTCGGCATCAAAGTGCCTGGCAGCGCAGCGCTCTGGGAGAAAGACGGCACGGAGGTCGACGACGAGAGCGTTCACAACCCGAGAGAGGCGATATAGGTCGGAGTCACTAATTCGATAAAGTCAATGCATGTAGTTCTCAGTTTTCATTGCCATGACGTCTCCAATATTTCTGTTCGCGTTGGCGCTCATCGAAGGCCCTCATTGACGGTTGTCAAAGTCGGGACGAGCCAGCTCCATAAATCTGTGAACACCACATAACTACTACCAAAAGCACGAGTTCCTACTAAATACGAACTCTTCTGCTCCAGCAGTCCTGAGCTGAATATCACTTCTTCTTTTGCCACACGTCCAGCACACAAGGCTCCTTTTCAACTCCCCTTCAGAACGGTCGAAATGGATAGTGAAGCGATCATTCAAACATGGATACATGTCTTAGAAAAAGAAATAGAAGCACGATAGAAACTGAAGCCATGTGCACGAACCAGTACGAGAGTCGAGTGCATGCCGGGTAGCTTGCCCGCGCCGGCGTGCCATAGACGTCGTACGTCAGCCTGCTTTGTGGGGCCAGGAGAGCACGGCAGGCACTTCAAATGAGTGCACAGTTCTCGATAACCAACGTTTAGAAAAAGGGAGAGGTTTGTATTTTGCTTTAGTACACACACAGTAGAGGTTCTCACGCTTCACTTGTGGAACGTTATACAAGAATGGCAAACAGCGAATCAGAGCCTGTCCACTTCTTTTGAGCGTGAGGACCCCAACAAGAGCTGTTGTAGAATGGTAGGATAGGTTTGACCAATCACAACGGACCATCGCACGCATTTGTGAAGATGCCACGCGTCTCGGAAAGGCAGCAATGCCTTCGACTTCTACGAGGCCTCCTCGCTCAGTACTACGAGGGTTCGTGGGTTTTCAAGTTGCTTCCCTTCCTACCAGAGCTGTATGAGTACCTGCAGCACAAACGGTATTGGGCCACGAGAGATGTGGTCTACAAGATTGGATCATGGTCGCCAAAGTTGTGGTCTCTACGGGACGACGACCGCTTTAAACGCGATGCAAGGATGGACAAGAAAACGTTTTTGCGCTTCTCTCCACTGTGGAGGATTCCACATCGTTTAACAGCAATTGCTCCGGCCAAAGACAGCTTGTCGTCGCTTTGCAGTTGTTTGTGTATCTGGGATTTTTATCTACTGGTGGGCTGGGAGGATCTTACTACGCCATCAGTCAGCGGTTTGGAGTTGGAGAGGGCACTGTGGCCAAAATAGTTACACGCGTCACTGACGCTATGATGGAGATGCTTCCAGAATATATCCACTGGCCTACCAGCTTGGAGAGAACTCAGGCGGAAACTGCGTGGGGGCTGGTCAGTCACAGCGCCGCACTGATCCTGACTGACGTTGTCCGCTTGGACGCTCGCCATGACCGTCACTGCTGTGTCAGACGTGCTGTTAGACTGTCCATCAAGAAGGGTCCGAGTCCGGGGAGCTGGCTGCGTCGTAGACGTTGCTGCCCCCGCGCTGTCCTGAACCGTCACAGTAGCAGCTTCTATCTGCAAACGAATATGCTGTCGTCCGTCGTCTTGCGTGTTCTCTGGTGGCGATGGTGCAGCATGGTCATGGTCCCTGACGACAACCTGAGCCGCCACTGTGTCTTGTGCGTGTTCCTCCCTGGCGGCTCGCTCCTGCTCCTCCCTGGCGGCTTGCTCCTGCTCCGTGATATCCTGGGAGCGTCGCTGCATGTTTCGCTTGAACGTGCTGGAGCGGCGAGCGCGCTTGGACGACGCCATCTTGCTCCACTGCAGAAAATTGCAGAATAACTTGAGGAATGAGGCGTCGGTGAGCCAATAAAATCTCATTCTACACAGATCTAGTCATTCTCCTCCTCGCGAGGAGGTGGACGGTAACGTGATATTTGATTCTTCGAGAATGGCGATCTCGACCAATAAAATCGCAAGATGTTTTGAATATTCATTCTGCATCGCGTCGTGAGAACCTCTAGTAATCAGAAACGTACTCACCATATGGAGACTCACAAGATACTTGCATGAATACATGTGTATCGTAGCTAGCAATAAAACTACAAATAGACATGTTAATCTTATGCACAACTTACTTCCACTCCTGTCACCGCCGTACGTTAACAGTCCAGATACCGAAGCGAAACTCGCGAGGTGGACCGGCAGGAGGTGTTGTCATGACTATTGTTTCAGTATATCCACTACGCAACAGCATCTCTACCGCTGTTATTCATTATGAGCACTCTATATATCCACCAAAGCCCTTGACACCACAAAGATCATTCTGAGACGGAGGCTTGCGTGCAAAATATCATAGATAACGCGATCCTCACCCCTGTTACGCCAGCCGGCAACTTATCGAATGATACGCTTAACTGCCACGTACCAGTTACAGCATCTCAGAAGGAAAACCATGGACTGGGTTCACCAACCGATTTTTTCACTCCTTAATAGAACTCTCGTTTCACTTTTGACTTTTAATTCGCAAGCCTTCAAATTCTATCGTCTTACATGCCAGTTACTGCCGGCTACTTGAACATCACCTATTTGAATGCAGTATAAATGCCGCCCTGAGTCTGTGTTCAGGGACTCAGATCCACAGAGACAAAGTAGAAGCCCAGCACCGCAGCCCCACAAATGACTCGACGCTGAATGCTGGACAAATTGGATGCGTTGAAATTGCTTCGGCCACCGCCATCAACAGAGCGCTTTGTTCTCGACGTAGGGGCCGTTCCGTCGCATTTCTTGTAACCACCCCTCCGTACACCCACAAAGCTCTGGTTCTCAGACAAAAGGCTGGCAGAGTTGGTTCGAATGCAGCCATGAGTAAAGCATGCTCATATATTTCCTGTTGCAGAGGGGTCTGAGAGCTCGGCTAAACTTCTGGTGATGCTGTGATTTGCTTTGAACGAGGGACCACTGTGAACGCAAGGATCTATTCAGCCATCGTATGCGTATTAATGCAGCATTACATTACTTGCATTCCTTAGTACCACATACTTACGATATTAAGGATCTAGGGTTTGTCGTTTCATATGTGCTGAAGCAAATGATACACTTGCATTTAAAGGACGGATATTGCGTATCGTACCTATTATCCGCCATCACCACTACGGAGCTCTTGGCGTATCTGCCCCTGCTGAAATAGTCACAATGGATATAAATCCGGAATCATCTCCTCCACTCTCGTAGTACCATAAACCGGTTGCCAAACACGTTTCTAACGTCACATAGGGATAGTAATCAGCAGCTGATGCTGCCCGAAGAGTGTACCAAATTCCTCGCACATTTGGGCATAGTAGGAGCTGGCGGCGAGTCCACTTGATGGACATATAGTAAATTAGAAAATGATATTGTTTTGGTTTGTCTTTTGTTTGGGGTGGTTAAAATTTTTGTAACTCCTGGCTACTTGATTTACTGCATTTCACTATACTGATTATCTACGCCCCTTGGAGTGAATCTTCAATGGGTGTATTCGTTTAGCACGGCTCCTCCCAGCCTGCCACATGCGAGCTGTCTGCCATGCACTCGACTGTCGTACTGGTTCGTGTACCAAACATTGTTTCAGTTTCTATCGTGCTTCTATTCTAATATGTGTATCCATGTTTGAATTATCGTTTCATTATCCATTTCAACCATCAAAATGCTTTCGGTGCCGCGCTAAGCGCCAACGCAAAAAATATTGGAGGCATCATATTGTAATGTAACCAACGTCGCGAGCGCTGGAGCGCAAACCGCCAATATCTGTTCCCTGCATGTTGAAGCCTAGCTAAGCTTGCTAACACCGACCAATATGCTTGCTAGCATATAAACCACTTCAACGACAATCGTTCATCATCACTCAGTCGACCGTAAGACAGCCTCTTTTGTGAGGCCAGAAGAGCGCGGCGGGTACAGCAAATGAGTGCACAATATCCGACAGCAACGTTTAGAAAAAGGAAGGGCATTTGCATTTTGATTTAGCACACACAAAGTTTGCAGAAACGTACCCACTATATGGAGACCCACATGATACTTTCGTGAGCACATGCATATCGTACCTAGCTAATCCGTTAATGCTTAACACGCTTGCCATTTCCAATTTCTTCACGACATGCAGCTACGCAGCCACAGGATCACCATGGACTCCGAGATAGCCGACCAAGTACATCAAGCTCAAGCCGGAACGAGGTGTATTGCGAGGGGCATAGACAAGTCGCGCGAAATGGACTTGATTATTAAAGCTTTGCGCTTATATCAGGTGCACCGCACTGCTATGGCGACAATGTGCGGTCACATGGATCAGCTCCGCGTTAGGGAATCAGGTTGCAATTGTATCCATTGAAGTTGATGTCTTATGCTGATTAAAGTTACACATATTATAACTGGTAATTAATTTCCTGTATTTCACTTCAATCCTTTGTGACCATTTCTTGTTTGTCACAGCTCCACTCCATTTTTATCGAAATTTTCCCAGTATGGGCTTCATGGGGATTGGTAAATAAACCTTTTCAGATTTAGCGTAATTATTGTAAAGATTAAAGTAGATTCCTCGCCATTTTACATTGATCCTTTTGATGTACAAGTGGATTGTCGATACCCGGGCTGTATTTTGCCAATATTCGGACTTGGATTTCTTTCCGTGCGGGTACGAAGGCATCAGTACTCGTGATACCCTTCCCGTCTCGACTTTTGCCTTTGCTTTGTTTTGTCTGTGCTTATTGACTATTTTGTCTAAGAGTTTTGGTGGCTCCCTGCAATGCGAATAAACAGCGAAAACGTCTACCAAATGCTCCACGGAAGCAGCTGGCCGTGTGCGTGGTCTACGCAATAGATACCACCACCAGCGACTCTTCGGAACCGTAAGAAGATGTGCTTGGGCACATCGCGGCTGTGATTTGATGTCGTGAAGAGGAAAGTTCTAGCGACTATACCTATATCGCGTTGCATCATATTTTTGTTTGTTTGTTTCATTTATGTGCTTAACTCTGTCTCATGTTTACACAAGTCCCTCTTAAAAGCTCGAAACCCGATCATACTGCACTAAAACGTGTCTTACTAATTTTAGCGATAAATAAACGCTGAATGAATCGCAATTGAATTGTATTGATAAAAAGCTATGCATCTGTTCAATTGGGGCCTTTTTATCCCTCTGGTCATTTTTAGTGCTCATTTTTGTTGCATTCTGAATATGGGTGCACTAATTAGAAATAGAAACACGACAGAAATTGAAACAATGTTTGGTACACGAGACGGAACGACAGTTGTGAGCTACAAGCAAACAACCTTACAGTACGCGTTTGATTCGTACTTTTCGTGCGCATTTTTCATCCAGACCACAACTATTTTGGTGATCACAAACTTCAACTCAAATTGATCATTCGATTTGTATTATACACACTGCATTATAGTTTTTATTTTTTTGCTATGCAGCTACGAAACGTTATCCACGCTGGGACGGGGATGAAGCCCCGTGACCCGATCGGTCATCTCTTCCCTTCCGTTCACAGAAAATACAATTTGTTTTAAAAATCATTTTATTTCTGGGGATATATTGCATTCATGGCAGCTACATCGGCTCGACGCCTCTAACGCCCCCGACCGTTCAGCTTCCGTTCGGATATTCTGAGATACTATATGCAGTCAGTAAGCTACCGAACCGAGGCTGCACTGACTGGTAGTAAAATGAGCGTAGTAGACTACTACACTCATTTTTCGACATGCCTCGAGTCGCCAAGCGCAGTCACCCTACCTTCAACGTCAACGACGACGACACCGCCCGCCTCGAGGGATGCGATAGGGCTTGCAATCGCAAAGTTAGCAGACTTCGTACGCCGCCATGCAGTCTGGAACAACGGCGAGGAGCGCGGCGTAGGGTTCCCAGATATCCTCCATGGGGCATAGCCACCGAACTAAGTACTGCTGGAGGGTGCTGCTAGAGGGTCATCGTCGCGGCACCAAGCACCGCGAACCCTACGCTCGGGAGTCAACGTGCTCCAGGATTGAATTCACGGGCCTTCCACGGAAATTACTGTTATCGCTGCGACATCGGCGTCCTGAAGCGGGCGTCCCAGAGGTATGTTTAGAACTTGAACTGAAACACGATAAAAGAAGTGCATTATGAATTAGAATTTGATCAAGACACGTGTATGTTACATAATTGCATCAATTGCTACTGATAACGGGTAAAATGACGTAGTATTGAGTCAGAGAAGTCCCAAGAATTTTGATCTTTGTAGTCAGTCCAAATTTATAGTTTTGTCCGCTACTTAACCGAATGTTTTTAAACGCATGATCCGCAAGAACAGCCCAGATTCTTTGCCATTATTAGTTTTTGCACAGCCGTTAGCAAGGCTCCGTGGAGGACTCAAATCCCGTCGCGTCTGACACTTCACGTAAGATTCGTCCGCCGATGTCCCGTACATGGATTCATTCCGTTAGACCACTCTAACCATCGGTGACAGTTCGTGGTGACAGGGAAAAGGTACGATACATCAGAACGATGTGGCAATAGAGGGACGCGCGAGTACAGTTTTGTTGTTGAGCATATGTGCTTTCATTCTGCCGGATCTGCCTTTCAATTACTCCAATGAATTGAGTGACATCAGGATGAGGCGCTGCAAACGCCTCATCTAGGTCCCGATTGTAGCGCCCTATAGGTCCGATTCAGGATGTCCTCTCGCAACCCTAGACATTCCACGAATCTTCTTGATCTGAAAAACGTTTTCGATGAATATTGGAGACCGGATTCTCCACAGGCATCCTTGTCAAATCTCTCACCGCACGTTGCCCTCTGCCCATAACCTTGCTGTAACTTTCTCGTCAAGTCCCATTGATGTACAAATGGATTGTCGATACCCAGTCTGCATTCTGCCCAGATTCGGAAGTGGGTTTCTTCCACATGAGCTGCATGTGGGCTTGAAGGTATCTAAACTTACGAGGCACTATTCATTCAGACGTTTGCCGTCAACGAAGTAAAACGTAGTTGATACATGTCCACTGCTTGTACTTTCTTTTGTCTGTGCGTAACTACATGCGCTATGGCTCGTATGTAATAGACATTGAAATGTATACTGATGGCAAATCTCCAAGGAAGCACCTGACTGTTGTGTGGGCTACGCGATAGACCACACCGCCTGGCATCTCATAGGAGCCAGAAGTGGACCACTTGGGTCACTTGCAGCTGGAACCACTGACTCGCTTTGTCACAGCGAAATGAAGCAGCTTACGGACAGGTGGAAAACAGCTCTGCAGAGAGGGAGGACAGTGGCCTTCCCGAAGATTTCGAAAAGCACGCATTTCCAAGTGTTTGATGGTGATCGTTTTCAAGATGTCGTCGTCCAAGGCAATGGCACGAAGACGATCATTCTAACGAATCTCTATCGCATTGCATCGTATTGTAGCGAATTATGGAATGGCTGACCAGATAGGGGACAATTAAACTCAATCTTTTTACGTTCCCTGCTTTTACTTTTACGGCTTGAGATAGAAAAACGCCACAACCTGCTAATCGAGCGACAGACTCAGAAGACAGCCCACAGTCTCTTGGAGTTTCTGTGGCTTGCATCATATTTCTATTTCTAGTTTGTGTAGCTGTAACTACATCAGCTGAATCACGAGAAGAGGTCGAGTGCTTCCATGGCCACGTTGTTTTAGACGTATTGGCCTTGACTGAGCTGGAATGCTGTCTGTGCGTTCATAAACCTGATAATCAAGGTTAGGTCGCCGTTGTCGATGCTCAATTTCAAGTGCAACCACCAGCATTTTGGTTTTCTTGGCACGAGCGCAGTCAATCGTCATAAGATCCGCGGAGTGGATCTTCACGAGACAAAATGCCTCGAGCGTAGCTCTGCGATATAGTAAATCAGAATAATACATATTCTAATTAATACGTGGCATTCCTATCTGTGTGCGAGCAAATTTACGCGCACTTGGGATAACTTGAGGATGTCCTACATTATTGTTCATTGATATTGTTGTGTCGCGACTCGTCCTTGATCTCCATCATCAACTGGTCCAGACAATCAGCAGGTCGTCACGTTGGCTCGTAATCACAGGAGACGTAGTCACAGGATCGAGGTTAGTTAGCAGCTGGGCCAATTCCAGCAGATCCTCTCCTGATCGTCTGATCGTTGAGGCTCACCACCCCTTCTGCGCCTGTGCTACACCGCATCGCGATCTCGTCTCTCTTATGCTAAGCGGTTTTGATGTGCGTTGCGCTCATCAAGCGTGCGGCAGCGATTTCTGCACAGGCGAGTGCAGATCCAGATCGGAGGGAGTTATTGATTGGCACAATGGTCGTTCGTATTCTTGCCCCACTCAAGATCCCGTCATACGTGACGGCTAGCATCGTAAAGGACAGCACACAAAGGCAACTCGCATGGCCCGATCCCAGATCGGCCGCCAGATCCCCGAGATCGAGTATTCTCTCGGGATCTAGATCTACGAACCGGACGCAGAGCGAAGACTTCCGGGCTAATCCATCCACCCCCAAGTCACGCTAAGACCTTCCAGCTTCACGCCACTGCACCTCTGGAGTCAACGAGAGAGCAGATACAGCCCGCCGACGGGTACACAAGGTGAGAAGTTCAGTATCCCACGGCGATCGGAGTACCCCTCCGTTAGTCGATGTCTGGGCGCTGTTGATACGTCGGATCCAGCCTTAACGAGATTTTGGAGGATCCCGCTACGCCACAGTGGCGAAGGCGGTCCGATCTACCAAAGTCGTAGAGGCATTCTTCGCAAACATTTGATTGCAATGCGTCCATTATGTAACACAAATATTGTAATACAACAAAAAACAATGACCAAATAACGGTGTGGGATTTCATGCTGTCGCACCAGTGGAGCAGACGACTGTGCGGCAAATTTGATAATGAAATGGTGTTTCGATAGGAGACGCGCAGACAGAGATTCTTCTAGTGCAAAATGTAGCAAATTTCGAAGTTATGGGTCCAAAAATATACAAATAATGGGGCAAGTTTATCTTGCTAGCGTGCGTTGGGGACACGCAACGAGAAGCCAGTACTCATTCTAAAGTCTAAGCCCTCTAAGGCCATACGAAACCCGCCGAATCCACCTACTCTCCTCCTACCCTCAACTCCACGCTCCTCGCCGAGCGTGAATAGCATTTTGTTAGACATATGAAATTATGTCTTACCAGTCTTTTCCTATATTCCACGGCGGCTAGAGCTTGCCGAAGCTGCCGCTAAGCACTTTGATCGGGTTGTTGCCGCTAGACCGCATACTTGCATCCCACGTGTCTTAACGGTGACTATATGGAGAGAAACAACAAATTCGCTTTCGTTTTTGCTATTAAATTCTAAAATTGTGAGTGGGTGTGAGGTGGGGGAGGGGGATACATATTAAAGATGATACCTGATTTATAAATATGCTTACAACCATAACTCAATAAATAGAAATTGAGCCCATGTTTGGTACGCGGACAGTACGCCCGGCCCAATGTCTTTGCTACCGGCATGCCGGTGACCAAGTGCTACTCCACGCGAACTTGTTCGTCCTGAGCATACTCAACGATCATGCTATCTTGTTTCGCACAGCGCTTAACCTTCTTGGAGTCGCCCTTGCTTTTGATGACCCAAATCATGTTTTGGCTTGTCGCAACACACCGTCAAAACAAGTAAGAGCGTCCGCACCAAATCCTCGATACATTCACTTGCCGAGACCTGTTCAGATGCACATGTGATTCTGGAAATTCGACTTCGTTGTTTCGATCATCAGCACCAGCAATATTCATTAAGAAGCAGTCAATCCAGTGGCTGATCGGCTTGTATCCGGAGACATTACGTGGCCTGTATATGACAACGTCTTAAGAGCGGGCGTTGAGAGTATAGGCCTATAAACCAGACCAAAGTTGTTGGTGCCGAGAAAATATCGCACAGCGCCCTGAGCCACGCGGTAATTCTCGTGAGTAAATGAGCCATTGCGCCGCCCAAGTGGTCGAACCACACTTGTCATACCGGGCCGGGTACAAACAACTAAATACTGCAGCTAGTCGATGATTCCATGGTACAGGAATGATTCTGCATTGACCTTCACCTTGTCCTTTTCGATCACAGGATGCGCTCTATGGAGAGCGTACCGGCTGCGCGTCATTAAAAGACAAACCACGGAGAATAATGTCTCGGGCGACAGCGTTCTTCACACGTGCTAGCTGCGCGGTGATGGTCCGGAGCAGTCGACGATGCCCCTAATGACTTTAATAGTGCCTTGTCGAGGTCGAAGATACCTTCTTCGTTGTAGTTCGGGGGAAAGGGCTTGCTTGTAACGGGGTCACGCGAACGTCATGCCCGTGCGCTGACTTTAGATGTTGTATATAAGGCATAGTTGTGTGTAGAGTTTGACTCTGTAGCCATTGGCTCCACCACTCATTTACATATTTCTTAGATTAACTATGCCACATAGTTTAGTCTATACATCTCCTGCGTTTGTGATAATGCTGTGATCTCCAGACGCTGACGTGTGATAGCAGACAATCATAAACGCCAGAAATCTTGTGCGAATCTAGCTGATTACACTTGTACTCAGTATGGTGCGAACTTATTGCAGCAGATTAACGGCGTTTGTGATAACAAGATTATCACGGCCACATTGCGACCTTTCACCATAATTTTCGTTGCAAAAATGGCACGCGGCGACAAAAGACAGCTCGAGGGACAAACCGATGGGGTCGCTGTGGCGGAGTCGCTGCAGTCCAAGAGGACGAAGACCAGCACTAAAAGGACGTACTCATCTAAGATCAACACGATGACATCGTGGCTCTCGTCTCACTACCCCGACACAGTACACAGCGAAGCGAAGGTAATGCGAATTCCTCTGCCTAAAGAGGCGCTCTTGTCCTTTTTGGACACATCTGCAGCCCTGCACACGCGTGCGACCGTGACAACGTGGACTCAAGTCAGTCGCGGGCCGTTCCTCTATCAGCCTCATGTGTTTGGGGATACCGCAGCGCTTTAGTGGACGTTTACCGCAGTCGACTTCTTGAATTGGACCCACAACTCGACACGGAGCTTCGCAGGGTGCTGGAAGGATATGAAAATGATTAACAACCTTAAAAACGTGGCTTGATGAAGATTAATGAGGGGAAACGGCAGCTGAAAGCCAACGGATTCGAAATGCTGACGAAAAAGTTTATGACTCTCGAACCAACTACTAAGGGCCAAGCCTGGTCTGCAGTGCTGTTTGGTTTGGGATTTTTCGTTTTAATGTGGAACTTAATGAGCCGGGCCGACTCTGTGGACACAATAATGTTGCAACACATGGAGTGGGTAGATGACTGTCTTGTTATTGAAGAGCAAGGTCACAAAGGTGACCAGACAGGAGCGGAAAAGTTCGGCAAGCACGTATACGCGAACCCGTACCAGCCATCCCAGTGTACAATTCTCGCTCTTGCTGTGCACTTGTTTTCGTGCCCAGAACGCTCTATTGGTGGGAAACAGCAACTTTTTATTGGCAGTGATAACAAAGATCGTTTTGGGCGTATGTCGCGCCGCGTTATCAAGTCGTTGACAAAGGACGAGCTGTATGAACTTAGCTGCACTCCAGAAGACATCGGTACACACAGTCTGCGTAAAGGGAGTAGTTCCTATGCTCTCGGCCAAGTCAATGGTCCCACCCTGTGTCAGTGTATTTGCGCATGGGCCAAAGCCTTGGCAGATTGAAGGATCGGTATATTCACTTTTGGGAGGGTGCAGATCAGCTCTGCGGGCGCATGGTAGCAGGTTTGCCGTTTGACTCAGAGCGTTTTGGGGTGTTGCCGCCGCATTTCCCCCAGAAATCAGCAGCTTTCTGACTGTTAATTATTGGAACCAAATAGTGGCTTTTCCAACTACCCTCACGGTGTACAGTCGGCGTTCCCATTTCTATTGGCATCTGTCATTTTCCACGAGCAATTCCTCTGCAACAACCTGAGTGGCAATCATCCGATATTCAAATCTCGCGTCTTCTCGGCCAACCCGCTACTGGAAAAGCAGCGCGGTGCGGCCATAATTACAATTGGTACATCGCCACTGTGTGGGTTAAAAGCAACCGAGATTCCTGCACATCTCGCACTCGCCAAGCAGGTCAATGAACTGAGAGGAGAAGTCGCTAATCTCCGCAACAAGATCAACAGTCTAGAGGCTAAGCTACCAAACGAAGTAGCAAGTACGGTAGTCAGCGAGTTACGCCAGCATTTCGTTGTAAATGGCGTCGCACCAATTTCGCTGCACGACTTGGACACAAAGATCGCAGACCTGGAAACACGGATGGCAGCACAATTTTCCAGCGCACTTCGTGCCGTTCAACTGCCCAGTGTTAGTCCTGACACCGCCTCAACGAGCAACCATTCGAGCTGGCGGTCATGGTCTTGGAATGACGGTAAACTATCTCATTCGGTGCCTAAAGACTCGGAATTTCCTGCTAGAGCGAATGTAAAAACACTCTGGAATTTATGGTTCTTCGGGGATAAGGATACTGGGGTCCGTCCGTACAGATTACTCAGGAAACAGCACGACATAATGCCGCAGCATCGAATGCGGCATTCTCGAGTCAGAATAGTGATGGAATACATGGAGAGTCTTGCCGACAAAGCTGAACTATTTCCTGTTGGCTCGAGGGGAGTATCAATGATGCAAATACCAGTCGCAGACAAGGTATTCGACGTTGTTTTGACTGCAATGCTTTCTCAACTGTACTCAAAGATGCCGAAAAGAGCAGAGGACTTGTCTTGTGGAACGCTATACAACAAACTTTGCCAGTATCGTAAAACTCATTCACAACATAAAAATAGCGAAGAACTATGAGTCACCAACAATACAGCCAATCATTAGCGACTACCTCGTTGTGATCTGATTCCTATCACAAACGCCGTCATTATATACATTTACAGCAAGATCAGTTCAATTCAGTTCTATTTTTACAGCTAATTAGTGTTGTCCATGTTTTAAGTTACGGGACTGTACTTGGGGCTCGGGCCTGTCGCCAAGGACATGCAAGTCCATGTACACTGCCGGTCAAAATAAACCGGCCGCCCACGTTTCGATCGATATCTTGGTCAATATTTAGTATCAGACGGTGAGCTTTTGATATGTTATTAGTACTGTGCAACGCCAAAGCCTACTTGTGCTAACACTCGCGTTTTTGCGGTTTATAGCATACCTCTCATACAACTATCGCTTTTGCACTACGGCCCAAACTTCCGGTCACCAAAATCTCATACAAAACACTATATAAAAAGAAATGGGTATAGGAAAAGTAGAGCAGTCTTTCTTGTCCAGCCGTTTTGGTGCTACTTGGCGCGATGCTTTCGTAGTTGAGCGCTGCAGTTTCCCTTTGCAATTGCATGGCACCGTGGCTAAATGACGAGGAGCGAGAGCGAGTACAAGGTCTTCGTGAGGCAGGATTCTCTGTGCGAGCAATTTCAAGGAAGGTCAAGCGCTCAAGAGACGCTGTCGAGCGCGCGCTGTTGCCTCGTCCAGATACCAAGCCGCGCCAGGCCGTAAGCCCATCGTCTCTGAGCGGCTGGCGCGCCGCCTGCTCCGGAAAGCCTCCTCCGGAGACTTCTCGGCCGCGCAGTTCAAGACCAACTACAACGCCACCTGTTCGGTGCGCACAATTAGGCGCCTTCTCGCTGGCGTCGATTGGCTCGTCTACTCCAAGATAGAGAACACGCTCGCCTTGGCGACTGCGCACAAGGTGGCTCGTCTAGCGTGGGTCAAGGGCATGGTTCTGAAGTCCACAGAGGAGTAGGATTGCGTTGTATTTTCTGACAAAAGAAATTTAATCTGGATGGACCAGACGGGCTGCAAAGGTATTGGCATGACGTTCGTCGGCCTTTGCGTTCAACCGTGCGTCGTAAAAATGGTGGAGGATCCGTGATGGTGTGGGGCGGCTTCAGCGCGAAGGGCAAGACGGTGCTCGCGGTGCTTGTGGGGCGGCAAGCCTCAGGACATTATATCCATACTGTGTCTGAGTACTTGCTGCCCTACGCTCATCTGCACTACGGGGATGATTTTGTGTACCAGCAGGACAACGCTTCGATACACACGTCTCGAGAGACGATGGAGTTTTTGACGAGCAGAGCGTCAGCCTGATGACTTGGCCTGCTCGCTCGCCAGATCTCAACCCCATCAAAAATCTATGGGCAATTCTAGCGCGCAAGGTATACCCAAACGGTAGGCAGTACGCTAATGTGGCTGAACTAACTGATGCTATACTCCAAGCGTGGAAGACTATCGAGCACACGACGCTGACGACGCTAATACGGTCGATGCCACGCAGGTGCATTGAAGTGATCGAAAGGAAGGGCGATAAAATACACTACTAATGCAAGTAGTCTGTATCCATTTCTTTTTATATAGTGTTTTGTATGAGATTTTGGTGGCCGGAAGTTTGGGCCGTAGTGCAAAAGCGATAGTTGTATGAGAGGTATGCTATAAACCGCAAAAATGCGAGTGTTAGCACAAGTAGGCTTTGGCGTTGCACAGTACTAATAACATATCAAAAGCTCACCGTCTAACACAAAATATTGACCAAGATATCGACCGAAACGTGGGTGGCCGGTTTATTTTGACCGGCAGTGTATTTCAGTATTGCGCGTTTGTTTCAAAATCTGTGTTTGTGATATGTTATTTAGAGTTTATAAAAGTTTTCAGAGTGTGCGGCAAAAGGGGCAGTCTCGGATGTATGCTGGGGAGCATTGGCGCGACCGCCGCGACCACCACCGCTTACGTCGCTTGCGGACTCGATGGCGGTTGTTTCTGCTCTCTCTGCGCGGTCGGTGGCTGCTCTACAGTTTCCTGTTGCTTGTATCAATCGTCGTCTTCCAAGTCGGTAAAAGTCTCCTCCGATACCGTCGACGACTGGCGTGGGACGTCCCTGCACTACCCCATGAACTGTCCGAGCTCTTCACAGACAAACTCTACCAAGAATCGCAGCATTTCGACACTGCAACACCTCGAGGAATTGTGCTACCACTGTACGATGACATTGCACTACTGGGGTTTTCCTCGTTTTGGAACTCCGACATTTCCAAGTGAATTTGCCCATCGAGGTGCCTCACTGCGGAGATCTAAGCGAACAACTGCAACAAACGATGAAGAAACATGATCCAATGGTCAACTTCTACGACGTGTGTGAACTGGCAGCAAGTGCAGCGATGGGAGATGGCCGTAAACTGTTCTGTGTGGACTTAGAGCATTGTCGACACAAGTTCCGGAGCTTCGACATCAAGGTGTTGGCCGTAATATACTCCAAGTTCCAGGAGATCATGCTGTTGGATGCAGACACACTCTTTTTCAGAGTCCCATGTCATTATGGACCACAGACAAGTACAAGAACACGGGGACGCTCTTCTTCCACGACCGGATCAGCTATGAGCTGTCTTATTTAGCAGCGAGGCAGCAGGATGAAGCAGGTCAATTGGACATGACGCTGGGAGCGCTACATCGATTTCTATCAGACTTTGACGTGGCTCCTTATCGTCACTTCCAAGCGGTTAAAAGCGTGAAACCCAGACTGCAAGTCTCCAGACTACTTGGACTGGATTTTAGCTTCGGACCGAGCAAGTTTCTGCTGTATTCGCACTCGTGGCAACTACGCAGCGGACATCAAATGGATTCGTCGCTTGTGCTGTGGAACAAGGCAAGACAGTCGAGAGCGACAGCCATCTTGGCGTCGTTTGTGTCGTTGAATGGGCTGTCGACGGTGCCGTCCTATGGCGACAAAGAGCTCTATTGGATCGCTTGTGAACTGGCCGAGACCGCGTATTCCTTCTCGGATTATGCGGTAGGCGCAATCGGTTCGGATCTTCTTAGTGCTGGACGAGATAATGACGGCGTATTGTGTGGGGATGCGCTGCAGCATTTCCCAATGCAGATGAACCCCGCCAAAGATCCCAAGGCCGACGTCGAGCCATTGTACATGAACAGCGACAGCATTTTGGAATGGGGTCGAGATCTCCGCAGTCTGTACCGCACTGCTGCACGACCTGCTGGGTTGTATCCCGGCTCGTTCACGGAGAAGAAGCTCCTGCAGACGTGTCCGTTCGACGTCACAACGATGGAGCTCGCTCCTCTCGAGATGATGCTATTGACCCAGCGCCGGCAATTTCACGATGTGGTGTCCGACTGGATAGACGAAGACCGACGAGCATGGTGGAACCCGTTCGCGTAAGCTGACCCAAGACTTTCACGTGCATGTGTGAAAAGCACATCGTTCCCCGATCGCATGCAAGCCGACGGATCCTAAGTAATCCTAGCGACAGTGCTGTTGTGCTGGGAAAGTGTATATCTCGTAAAAGCCTCCCAGCTTTGTCGTTTGGCACGCGGAGCTTGAAACTCCATCCTCAGCACCGTCGAGTCGTGCGGGACGGCAGGCGAAGATTGCACACGTACCGCAATTTACCGCTAGCCTGGAAGATAAGGCAGAGCTTGTGGAGATCGCAATGGATTGGTCCTGTCGTCCCCGTTTTCAGAGCTATCGACTCGTAATGTTCCTTCCTAACCAGCGAGGACCGTCTCAAAGCAACGCTTCTCTGCCTCTTGGTGACAGCGTTGAAAAGTGTACGTGTACATTGGGTATCGAGCGGTCAGCAGGAACTGCAGAGCCAGCAAGTGTACGGAGTTGAGACCAGCCCTGGCAGGTGTGCCGGGGTTCACTTGGATTCGATTGCCTTTAGCCGCGGAATCTCTCAATGCCTTCACAGTCTCGCATAACCGCGGGGATCGTCTCGTTGACGGACTTGAACACGCACACCGAAAGTGCAACACGTTGCAGTGAGACAGGATACCTGTCGGCGTGTGTGCTGGCAGTTCGGCTCCAGCCGGTGTGAGCGTGAAGATGTCGTCTGTACCGCGAGGACGATTAAAAGCCAAGCGGTGCGATGACTGACGGTCAGCTTGCACCTTGCTGCGGCTTTAACGGATCCCGATTGACATGGGGTGCTCCCAAGATTCAAAGGGAAGTACTGGTGGTGGCGCATCGATTGAATTGGCGGTGCCAACACCGAAGAAACCACTGTAGCGTCGTGCTTCAGGTTGCTCTTGGTGCAGTCTTGGAGATCTGCCATGCAACCTTTGGAACGGTCGCTCATGAAAAAGCGTTGTCTCCATCCGGGAAAGCACTTTGTGGCTGCTGGTAGACAGTCTACGCGAGCCCTAGGCAAATCGTTGGGAACCGTTGCTTCCTGGGAAAGCAAAGGCGGCAGGAGACCACAATCAGCTGAGGAGGGCGTCCCTGCCATGTGTGCCCGCTCTCAGTGAGAAGGGCTCTGGCTCAGAGGCTCCGTTCTGCCCAGCCGATGGGCAGTGCTTGGGCTGAGCCTTCGTTCACTCAGCAATTTGCCGGCTCCAGCCCAAGTTCCCAGTCCCCAAGGCGTTCCTCGACACTTTCGACAGCCATGAACAAGTACCTGGTGCGAGGCCTCGGCTTCTTCAACGACGCCTATGACCTGTTCGTCATGAACATCATCAACGTGGTGCTCACGGAGCAGTACACTAAGCACGTGTACACGTCGTACGTCAAGTCGTGGGTGTCTGCCGCCGCCATCATCGGCGCCGTGGTGGGCCAGCTGCTGTTCGGCTTCCTGGGCGATGTCTTCGGCCGTAAGGTCAACATGATTGCTACGTGTATGCTGCTGATCATCGGTGGCATCTTGTGTACGGCAGCGTACGCCGGCGACGGCAGCGCGACGCTGTGGTTCCTGGTGGTGGCTCGTATCATTCTGGGCATTGGTATCGGCGGTGAATACCCGCTGGCTGCTAGTTCGTCTGCTGAAGACTCGACCAGCTCTGCCGACCGCAACAAGCGCGTGGCCACCACGTTCTCCCTTCAGGGTGCTGGCCAAGTGTTCGCCGCCATCATGGGCAACCTGTTGGTGCAGGCTCTTGCGGACGGCAAGCCTGGTAACAACAGCAAGTCGCGTCTCGAGACGGTGTGGCGTCTGCTGTTCGGCATTGGTGTCATCCCCGCCGCTATTATCTCGTACTACCGTATCAATGCCGATGAGACGGAGGCGTACAAGGCTTTGCAGGAGCGTCACGCCGGTGTGGCCCAAGCTGGTGCTGAGAAGAAGGCTCGCCTGTCGTTCATCATCCGCCACTACTGGGTGAGTCTGCTGGGCACGGCCGGCACGTGGTTCCTGTTCGACATCATCTACTACGCGCAGAACCTGTTCTCGGCCAGTATCCTGTCCGTGATCGGAGTCAAGAACTCGTCGCTGCAGCAGGTGACGGTGATGAACGCGTTCGTGGCGCTACTCGCTCTTCCGGGCTACTTTGTGGCCATCTACTTCATCAACAGTCTGGGCCGCAAGAAGATGGCGATGCAGGGCTTCTTCTTCATGGGCGTGCTCTGCCTGATCCTCGGCATCTTCTGGGACGACCTGCAGGACAAGACGGTGCTGTTCATCATCCTCTACGGTCTGACTCTGTTTTTCTCCAACTTTGGTCCCAACACGGCCACGTTCGTGCTGCCGACCGAGATGTACCCGACGCCGATCCGATCCACTTGCCACGGTATCTCGGCTGCGTGCGGTAAGGCCGGCGCCGCCATCGGTTCATTCGGTTTCTCCATTTGGGTCGACAACAAGAGCTTCGGCTACGACGGCGCCTTCTACACGTTCTGTGCGATCGCGTTCGTGTCGATCCCGTTGACGTGGTTCTGTGTGTTCGACAACAACGTTCCTATCGAAGAGATGGACGCCGAGTTCTACAAGAAGCTGCACGGCGAGGACGAGTTCACGCGCGAGTCGTTCGCGTCGAAGGGCATGGAGGAGAAGGAGTCCGGCTACAAGTCGAACTCCACCCCGGCCTGAAGATGTAGAGAGCTATCCGCTGCCAGGGATATTGATTGTTTTCGTACTACTATGAATCAATAGAGAAAACGCTTTGTTGATCCGCCATCCTGCTTCTGAGCACCGCAGACTCATTCTACCCCTTCAATTACTGCAGCCTTACCGCCGACATCAACTACAACATGCCCCGGCACCGACCAAACTATCCGCGCGGTCGCTCTTTCGCTTCGGCCAGCACGAATTCACCTCGACGAAGCGCAGACGGATCCCGGCATCAAGTGAGACTCGCCAGGCGGTCCGGCTCGTTACCGGCGGATTTGATCTCCTGCGGGCGTGGAATCTCGCTAGATTCGCGTCCGTCCGTCATGGCCGGGGCGCGGTATCAGCAATCGCGGTTTGTTTTGGGTCGCGGTTTCTCTACAACTCGGGAGTGAGTGCTGCGGGCGTCTTGGTGAGTGCCGACGGGCGGCAGGAGTTAATCCACAGCGATACACACCTCTTTCCTCCCTTTTCTTGTGTCAGCAGCCCTGAATCACAGGTCGTGACAGCATGGAGCCTTCGACGTAGCTGCTGCGTCCACATCCGAGAGCACGAAAGGCAAAGCGCGCGTGAGACGAGCGGTAGCGGTCAAGACGTCAATAGATTCGAGCAGCTAACGATTCGCATCCCGACGTGAACCCCTGGCCTGGCCGTCTAACTGTATCTGTCGCCGGACGGCGTCAAGTGTCAGCGCGCGCTGCTGCGGCTCACTGTAGCGACTACTGCTGCTGCTGCTGCTTCAGTTTGCTGCGAGTGAGCCGTCTCAGCCGAGTACAGTACGGCCTTGAGCTCGAATAAAGAACCCGGTTCCGATTCAGCTAGACAAATAGCTAGTCGCAGCTCCGGCAGGTATCGCCTCACCACCAAGCCGTAGAAGTCCATCGATAGGGACTTCTCGCTGCACGATGTTTTGAATCAACTGACCGGTGCAGGCTTCTAGCACCCCTCCCGGATGCGAAAGGATAGCCGAGTCGAGCCAGCCAGCCAGCCAGCACTTGCACGCAAGATGGTCAAGTGCGGCGTCCTTATTTTGGGCACCTTCATTTCCAGCCCAGTCTCTGCACGCCGGGCCCCGCTCAGCCCTGAGCACGTCCGGTCCCTTTGACATCCTCTCGGTCGACTGTCGAGTCCGTCGAGTCGCGATCTCCGCTGCCATCGAGTCATTCTGCATTTCGCCGCCTCCTGCCCAAGCTACACCATTTCCCAAGAGCTCCGAGCACTTCGACAGCCATGAACAAGTACCTGGTGCGAGGCCTCGGCTTCTTCAACGACGCCTATGACCTGTTTGTCATGAACATCATCAACGTGGTGCTCACGGAGCAGTACGGCAAGAAGGTCTACACGTCGTACGTCAAGTCGTGGGTGTCTGCCGCCGCCATCATCGGCGCCGTGGTGGGCCAGCTGCTGTTCGGCTTCCTGGGCGATGTCTTCGGCCGTAAGGTCAACATGATCGCGACGTGCATCCTGTTGATCGTGGGGAGCATTCTGTGTACGGCTGCGTACGCCGGCGACGGCAGTGCGACGCTGTGGTTCCTGGTGGTGGCCCGTATCATTCTGGGCATCGGTATCGGCGGTGAGTACCCGCTGGCCGCCAGCTCTTCGGCCGAGGACTCAACCGACTCGGCGGAGCGCAACACGCGCGTGGCCACCACGTTCTCGCTGCAGGGGTGGGTCAGGTGGTGGCGGCTCTGCTGGGCAACCTGTTGGTGCAGGCCCTGGCGGACGGCGCGTCCGGCGACAACAGTGACTCGCGGTTGGAGACGGTGTGGCGTCTGCTGTTCGCCATCGGCATGATCCCGGCCGTCGTCATCTGCTACTATCGTATTACCGCCGAGGAGACGGAGGCGTACAAGGCTTTGCAGGAGCGGTCGGCTGGCGTGGCCCGCGCGGGCGCCGAGAAGAAGGCTCGCCTGTCGTTCATCATCCGCCACTACTGGGTGAGTCTGCTGGGCACGGCCGGCACGTGGTTCCTGTTCGACATCATCTACTACGCGCAGAACCTGTTCTCGGCCAGTATCCTGTCCGTGATCGGAGTCAAGAACTCGTCGCTGCAGCAGACCACCGTCATGAACGCGTTCGTGGCGCTGCTGGCGCTGCCCGGCTACTACGTGGCCATCTACTTCATCAACAGTCTGGGTCGCAAGAAGATGGCGATGCAGGGCTTCTTCTTCATGGGCGTGCTCTGCCTGATCCTCGGCATCTTCTGGGACGACCTGCAGGACCAGAAGGTGCTGTTCATCATCCTGTACGGGCTCACGCTCTTCTTCGCCAACTTCGGCCCCAACACGGCCACGTTCGTGCTGCCGACCGAGATGTACCCGACGCCGATCCGATCCACTTGCCACGGTATCTCGGCTGCGTGCGGTAAGGCCGGCGCCGCCATCGGTTCGTTTGGCTTCTCGATCTGGGTGTCGAACGAGAGCTTCGGCTACGACGGCGCCTTCTACACATTCTGCGCGATCGCGTTCGTGTCGATCCCGTTGACGTGGTTCTGTGTGTTCGACAACAACGTTCCTATCGAAGAGATGGACGCCGAGTTCTACAAGAAGCTGCACGGCGAGGACGAGTTCACGCGCGACTCATTTGCGTCGAAGGGCGCCGATCTAGACAAGGAGGCCGGCTACAAGTCGGTCACTACGCCCAGCGCGTCCTCGTAACTTGTGCTGCTACGTAGTTTCCTTTGCATAGTATCGTGAGGTAGAGTCACTGTTAAGTTAAACAATCAACGAGAGTCTGCCATAGTTTTAACGATTCTTGATGTTTCCCTTCTGGTAATGCTCAACGGGCTAAGGACCGAATGTGTTGGCAAGTTGGAGTGTTGTTGGTGTTGCGTTGGGTGTTGAGTGGTGGCGATGCTATAGATGCCGACTACTGCTGCTACAATATATGCTACCTCTTGGTCGTCGAGTTCACGAACGCCAGTTACTTGTTCGGCACCGTGAAAGACTATATCAGGCGAGGTGCTATTTAACCCGGGGAATGGTGGGCTACCCGGAGATGTGTCCGGCCCGAAGCCTGGACGATCAGAGTTCTCTTTGCCGGTTCCAGCTAACAAATATCTGCCCGAATATCAAACGTAGGCATCTACACGATGTGTATATCTTTTATTTCTTCTTCAATCAGCATGCCGAAGATATTCTGTTAGCCGCAGCTCTTATGATCAAGACAATTCGCGTCGAGTACATGAAAGAATCGTTAAAACTATGGCAGACTCTCGTTGATTGTTTAACTTAACAGTGACTCTACCTCACGATACTATGCAAAGGAAACTACGTAGCAGCACAAGTTACGAGGACGCGCTGGGCGTAGTGACCGACTTGTAGCCGGCCTCCTTGTCTAGATCGGCGCCCTTCGACGCAAATGAGTCGCGCGTGAACTCGTCCTCGCCGTGCAGCTTCTTGTAGAACTCGGCGTCCATCTCTTCGATAGGAACGTTGTTGTCGAACACACAGAACCACGTCAACGGGATCGACACGAACGCGATCGCGCAGAATGTGTAGAAGGCGCCGTCGTAGCCGAAGCTCTCGTTCGACACCCAGATCGAGAAGCCAAACGAACCGATGGCGGCGCCGGCCTTACCGCACGCAGCCGAGATACCGTGGCAAGTGGATCGGATCGGCGTCGGGTACATCTCGGTCGGCAGCACGAACGTGGCCGTGTTGGGGCCGAAGTTGGCGAAGAAGAGCGTGAGCCCGTACAGGATGATGAACAGCACCTTCTGGTCCTGCAGGTCGTCCCAGAAGATGCCGAGGATCAGGCAGAGCACGCCCATGAAGAAGAAGCCCTGCATCGCCATCTTCTTGCGACCCAGACTGTTGATGAAGTAGATGGCCACGTAGTAGCCGGGCAGCGCCAGCAGCGCCACGAACGCGTTCATGACGGTGGTCTGCTGCAGCGACGAGTTCTTGACTCCGATCACGGACAGGATACTGGCCGAGAACAGGTTCTGCGCGTAGTAGATGATGTCGAACAGGAACCACGTGCCGGCCGTGCCCAGCAGACTCACCCAGTAGTGGCGGATGATGAACGACAGGCGAGCCTTCTTCTCGGCGCCCGCGCGGGCCACGCCAGCCGACCGCTCCTGCAAAGCCTTGTACGCCTCCGTCTCCTCGGCGGTAATACGATAGTAGCAGATGACGACGGCCGGGATCATGCCGATGGCGAACAGCAGACGCCACACCGTCTCCAACCGCGAGTCACTGTTGTCGCCGGACGCGCCGTCCGCCAGGGCCTGCACCAACAGGTTGCCCAGCAGAGCCGCCACCACCTGACCCACCCCTGCAGCGAGAACGTGGTGGCCACGCGCGTGTTGCGCTCCGCCGAGTCGGTTGAGTCCTCGGCCGAAGAGCTGGCGGCCAGCGGGTACTCACCGCCGATACCGATGCCCAGAATGATACGGGCCACCACCAGGAACCACAGCGTCGCACTGCCGTCGCCGGCGTACGCAGCCGTACACAGAATGCTCCCCACGATCAACAGGATGCACGTCGCGATCATGTTGACCTTACGGCCGAAGACATCGCCCAGGAAGCCGAACAGCAGCTGGCCCACCACGGCGCCGATGATGGCGGCGGCAGACACCCACGACTTGACGTACGACGTGTAGACCTTCTTGCCGTACTGCTCCGTGAGCACCACGTTGATGATGTTCATGACAAACAGGTCATAGGCGTCGTTGAAGAAGCCGAGGCCTCGCACCAGGTACTTGTTCATGGCTGTCGAAGTGCTCGGAGCTCTTGGGAAATGGTGTAGCTTGGGCAGGAGGCGGCGAAATGCAGAATGACTCGATGGCAGCGGAGATCGCGACTCGACGGACTCGACAGTCGACCGAGAGGATGTCAAAGGGACCGGACGTGCTCAGGGCTGAGCGGGGCCCGGCGTGCAGAGACTGGGCTGGAAATGAAGGTGCCCAAAATAAGGACGCCGCACTTGACCATCTTGCGTGCAAGTGCTGGCTGGCTGGCTGGCTCGACTCGGCTATCCTTTCGCATCCGGGAGGGGTGCTAGAAGCCTGCACCGGTCAGTTGATTCAAAACATCGTGCAGCGAGAAGTCCCTATCGATGGACTTCTACGGCTTGGTGGTGAGGCGATACCTGCCGGAGCTGCGACTAGCTATTTGTCTAGCTGAATCGGAACCGGGTTCTTTATTCGAGCTCAAGGCCGTACTGTACTCGGCTGAGACGGCTCACTCGCAGCAAACTGCAGCAGCAGCAGCAGTAGTCGCTACAGTGAGCCGCAGCAGCGCGCGCTGACACTGACGCCGTCCGGCGACAGATACAGTTAGACGGCCAGGCCAGGGGTTCACGTCGGGATGCGAATCGTTAGCTGCTCGAATCTATTGACGTCTTGACCGCTACCGCTCGTCTCACGCGCGCTTTGCCTTTCGTGCTCTCGGATGTGGACGCAGCAGCTACGTCGAAGGCTCCATGCTGTCACGACCTGTGATTCAGGGCTGCTGACACAAGAAAAGGGAGGAAAGAGGTGTGTATCGCTGTGGATTAACTCCTGCCGCCCGTCGGCACTCACCAAGACGCCCGCAGCACTCACTCCCGAGTTGTAGAGAAACCGCGACCCAAAACAAACCGCGATTGCTGATACCGCGCCCCGGCCATGACGGACGGACGCGAATCTAGCGAGATTCCACGCCCGCAGGAGATCAAATCCGCCGGTAACGAGCCGGACCGCCTGGCGAGTCTCACTTGATGCCGGGATCCGTCTGCGCTTCGTCGAGGTGAATTCGTGCTGGCCGAAGCGAAAGAGCGACCGCGCGGATAGTTTGGTCGGTGCCGGGGCATGTTGTAGTTGATGTCGGCGGTAAGGCTGCAGTAATTGAAGGGGTAGAATGAGTCTGCGGTGCTCAGAAGCAGGATGGCGGATCAACAAAGCGTTTTCTCTATTGATTCATAGTAGTACGAAAACAATCAATATCCCTGGCAGCGGATAGCTCTCTACATCTTCAGGCCGGGGGTGGAGTTCGACTTGTAGCCGGACTCCTTCTCCTCCATGCCCTTCGACGCGAACGACTCGCGCGTGAACTCGTCCTCGCCGTGCAGCTTCTTGTAGAACTCGGCGTCCATCTCTTCGATAGGAACGTTGTTGTCGAACACACAGAACCACGTCAACGGGATCGACACGAACGCGATCGCACAGAACGTGTAGAAGGCGCCGTCGTAGCCGAAGCTCTTGTTGTCGACCCAAATGGAGAAACCGAATGAACCGATGGCGGCGCCGGCCTTACCGCACGCAGCCGAGATACCGTGGCAAGTGGATCGGATCGGCGTCGGGTACATCTCGGTCGGCAGCACGAACGTGGCCGTGTTGGGACCAAAGTTGGAGAAAACAGAGTCAGACCGTAGAGGATGATGAACACCACCGTCTTGTCCTGCAGGTCGTCCCAGAAGATGCCGAGGATCAGGCAGAGCACGCCCATGAAGAAGAAGCCCTGCATCGCCATCTTCTTGCGGCCCAGACTGTTGATGAAGTAGATGGCCACAAAGTAGCCCGGAAGAGCGAGTAGCGCCACGAACGCGTTCATCACCGTCACCTGCTGCAGCGACGAGTTCTTGACTCCGATCACGGACAGGATACTGGCCGAGAACAGGTTCTGCGCGTAGTAGATGATGTCGAACAGGAACCACGTGCCGGCCGTGCCCAGCAGACTCACCCAGTAGTGGCGGATGATGAACGACAGGCGAGCCTTCTTCTCAGCACCAGCTTGGGCCACACCGGCGTGACGCTCCTGCAAAGCCTTGTACGCCTCCGTCTCATCGGCATTGATACGGTAGTACGAGATAATAGCGGCGGGGATGACACCAATGCCGAACAGCAGACGCCACACCGTCTCGAGACGCGACTTGCTGTTGTTACCAGGCTTGCCGTCCGCAAGAGCCTGCACCAACAGGTTGCCCATGATGGCGGCGAACACTTGGCCAGCACCCTGAAGGGAGAACGTGGTGGCCACGCGCTTGTTGCGGTCGGCAGAGCTGGTCGAGTCTTCAGCAGACGAACTAGCAGCCAGCGGGTATTCACCGCCGATACCAATGCCCAGAATGATACGAGCCACCACCAGGAACCACAGCGTCGCGCTGCCGTCGCCGGCGTACGCTGCCGTACACAAGATGCCACCGATGATCAGCAGCATACACGTAGCAATCATGTTGACCTTACGGCCGAAGACATCGCCCAGGAAGCCGAACAGCAGCTGGCCCACCACGGCGCCGATGATGGCGGCGGCAGACACCCACGACTTGACGTACGACGTGTACACGTGCTTAGTGTACTGCTCCGTGAGCACCACGTTGATGATGTTCATGACGAACAGGTCATAGGCGTCGTTGAAGAAGCCGAGGCCTCGCACCAGGTACTTGTTCATGGCTGTCGAAAGTGTCGAGGAACGCCTTGGGGGACTGGGAACTTGGGCTGGAGCCGGCAAATTGCGGAGTGAGCTCTCGGGTTTGAGCTGCCAAGCGAGCGGAGCGCGGAAGCCGCACGCCCGCCAAACCGCTTGGTTTAATCGTCTCAGCGGTACAGACGAAAACTTCACGTTGTCACCACCTGGGGTCTGATCAATTGGAGCTACGACGCAGTCTGCCATTGACACCGCTGGCAGGTCTCCTGGGGTGTTTGCTGCTAGCTCCACTGCTCCACAAAAGACTATCAACCACACGTCGTGTTAACCGTCCCTTTGTGTTGCATTATCTTAGAAATTTAGCGTTAGACAGACTATTTTTCAGCAACGCGAAAGACTCCAAAGTAAATCACTATAGCCACCCATATTGAAAGCTCTTCAACGGTCAACTCATGCCATTCCTCTGTCTTCAATTTGTGCTTCGGTTTTGTTGCTAGAGATGCCACGTACTCGTTTGTGTTATTTGTGATCGTCTTCATTAGTTCTTGAGTCCACATCAACCGAAACAACGACAACGGCGACCCAGTGTTAACGGAGTCAGGCAAAACACTATGACTACAATGATCTGGCATTGGGCTCTTGAAAGGCCGATATGTGTTGCCCTCTGGTGTACTGTTGGTTGCTTGCAAGGCATCGCCAGCTCCTCCCGTCCTAATAATCGTAAACGAAAGAGCCTGAGGATCGCATATGGCTCTCAATGATGATGACTCAATCTAGCCTCGCTGGTTGCCGCCGGCGTCGTAGCGTCTGAAGTCGAGCCGCTGGCGCCTCTTGCCGCCAGGTAGTCCTTGTACAGATCTTCGAGTCGATCGAACATGCGGTTGCGCCTGATCTGCAGATAGTCTTCATGGCGAATGTTGCGCGTAGCTGCGGCTTCGGCAGCCTTAGCCAGCTCTTGCGAGCACTTTATTTGGGGGAGGCCTTCTTCTCCATCTTGAATCTTGAAAGGTCACAAGGGCAAATTTGCACTTGCAGAATAGCGCAACACTGTCGGGTAGAGGAGGAGTGATGATAAACGATTACATTTAACTTGGAAGAAATTTTCCATATGTGCTAACTATCGCACACCTATATCGGGGTGTCCACAACCTTGTACATGCCGTCCTTCTCCACGTCCGACTGCTTGGCGACCGTGCTGAAGGACTCGCGCGTGAACTCGTCGGCCCCGTTGAGCTTCTGGTAGAACTCGGCGTCCATCTCCTCGATGCCCTGCTCGTTGTCGAACATGCAGAACCATGTGAGCGGGATCGACACGAGGGTGATGGCAGCGAACGTGTAGAAGGCGCCGTCGTAGCCGAAACTCTCGTTGTCGACCCAGATAGAGAACCCGAACGAGCCGATGGCAGCGCCGGCCTTACCGCATGCAGCAGACAGACCGTGGCACGTCGAACGGATGGGGTGGGAACATTTCGGTGGGCATGACGAACGTCGACGTGTTGGGGCCGAAGTTGGAGAAGAAGAGGGCGGCGCCGAACAGGATGATGAAGAGCACGGCCTTCTCCTTGATGTCTTCCCAGAAGATGGCGAGGATCAGGAACAGCACCGTCATGACGACAAAGCCCTGCAGCTGGATGACCTTGCGGCCGAGACGGTTGATGAAGTACACTGCCACGTAGTAACCGGGCAGCGCGAGCAGAGCCACAAAGGCGTTCTGGGTCGTCACCTCCTGCAGCGACGGGTTGCTCACACCCACGACGGACAGGATACTGGCCGAGAAGAGGTTCTGCGCACAGAAGACAATGTCGAACAGGAACCACGTGCCAGCCGTGCCGAGAAGGCTGACACCGTAGTGACGGACGATGAACATGAAGCGAGCCTTGGTCTGGTTCGGGTTGGCAGCCTGGGCAGCCTGGCGACGCTCCTCCATGGCCCGGTACGCGTCCGTCTCCTCGGCGGTGACGCGGTAGTAGCACACGATGATGGCGGGGACGACACCGATGCCGAACAGCAGGCGCCACACCGTCTCGAGACGAGGGCCTTGTTCTCGCCGGCGTCGGCGTTGGCGAGGGCTTCGATGATCAGGTTGCCGAGAATGGCGGCCGTGAGCGAGCCCACACCCTGCAGCGAGAAGGTGAGCGCCACGCGCTTGTTGCGGTCGGCCACGGACGTGGCGTCCTCGGCCGTGGACGACGCAGCGAGCGGGTACTCGCCGCCGATACCGACACCGAGGATGAAACGGGCAGCCACCAGGAACCACAGCGTGCCCGAGGGCGAACCACCGTAGGCCACAGTACAGAGGATGCCGCCGAAGATCAGCAGCGCGCAGGTGGCGATCATGTTGACGCGGCGGCCGAAGACATCGCCGAGGTAGCCGAAACCGAGCTGACCGACCACGGCGCCGATCAGAGCGGCAGCCGAGACCCACGACTTCATGTTGGAGGTGTAGACGTGCTTGCCATACTGCTCGGTGAGCACGACGTTGACGACGTTCATGACGAACAGGTCGTAGGCGTCATTGAAGAAGCCGAGGCCGCGCACCAGAAACTTGTTCATCGTTTCGCTTTGGGAGGCCGAAGAAGCTTGGGAGGCGAGAAGCAAAAGGAGGAATGACCGGAGACCATCGTGGCGATCACCGCAGACGACAAGCTGGTCCCGGAGCTCGGTTGGTTGGCTACGATGTCACATTTGCAAGGTGCCCGATCTGATAAGCAAACCATATGGAGGGAGTGACAAGATTCCAAAGGATATGCAAACAAATCTATAAATGGTATAAACGGGCCGAAATATTTAATACGCCATTAATATTTTTAATTCTGCAGTACCACCAACAGTTTTGGACAAGAAAAAAACGCACAAGCCCAAGGATGTTCGCTGTGGGTCCGCTCAGTTGAGCCCTGTCCACTCCAACGCTATACAGCGTGGAATTTCTCTAGAAAGCCGGAGTTCGGCCCCGTCTCTAGTTGTCCAAAGCTGGAGACTGCTTGTAGTCTCACCGCTCACTAGCTGCACTTGCTCGAGTGAAGCGCTGTCTTTGGGTGACGTTTTCGGCAGCGTTTGACAGACACCGAAAGAAACTTCATCGATGGTTGCCCGTTTTCGAAATCGGAACCTCTTTCCGGCGCGTCGTCGCAACGGGGTTCCGAGTTGCCCTAGCTCACTGAGCTGGGGCAAAGTGATGTACACCAGTCGTCTCGAGATCGGAGACCGACAACGAGACGGTGACAAGTGGTCCCGACGCAAGATTCGCGCTCGCTACGATTTACGGCCGTGCAAAATCTAAGATTCAGTGACCTATTCTTTGTTCTACATGTACAGAAACGGTTGCTGCTCTCGTTACAGACCACAGTTTTAAATCTGCAGCTTTGCTAAACCCCACGCAAGTGTTTGCACACCTTTTGTTATCCTCAATTGCAGTTGCAAGCGCCACGCTCGTCCGCGATTGTCGTGGCTGCATCCACACAGAGTTGTTTCTTGACCGGATTCAATCCGATCAGCAAACGTCGTCTCCATTCCACTTCAACGTCGCGATGAAGATCACAAACTACCTCACACCCAGCGCTACCATAGAAGGCGCAATTTGTGGCAACATGTTTGGTTGCGAGATTGGTCGGGACGCCAGAATTTGGCAACACCAAGCCGTCGCTTTCGACAAAAAGAATCTGTGGATCGTGTGCTGAAAGAATGGACTGTATGGATAAATAGCCGGCAGATACACTACAACTACGACCAGCAACGTCGCCGGTACAGCACGCCCGGTGGGTACCGAGCCGCCTCCGAGATCGAGGACGGGCGCGAGTAGATCGGCTGTGAGCTCTTGGTCGCGGCGGTGGCGACCAGCAGTTCGAGGTAGGAAAGCAGTGATGTGTCTGCCGTTCGCTCCGAATCAAGTCTTCCGTCTTCGAGAAGGATGTACGAGTTGAAAGTTAGGACGTCCGTAGTCGGATCGGCTTGGCCCTTGGTCGGTTTGTTGTGGACTGGCGGAGTTGAATGTCGTGCGGTCGTCTGGCGTCTCAAGCTTGCGAGCTCAGGTTAACATGACACGATCCGTACGGGTGCTGCTAAAAGCACCTTGCCTTCTACCGTGACGTAGGCCATTGTAAGTTTTACACCAGCCAAACCACAACAGTTTTCTGTCAAAACGACTGTTAGGCAGCATCAAAGCAGTATTCGTGCGATACTGGCAGCAGGGTCTTGGCGTCAAGATTTCGTCGTCTGGTCACCGCCCTATCCTCCGTTATCACTCCAATCTCCCACAAAGTCAACGTATTCTGGCATTGGATGGATAAATCGGTCATCGCGAGCACAACTCAGTCGAGCGGATGCTCGCTCTTGCGATTATTACCAACAGACATCTCTGATCCGAGTAGTCTTCGTTATCTTGCTAACACCGATGCCTGCCTCGTGTTGACGATACTGATCGAGTGCATCCCGTTGCGTCCTCCAACCGACGGCTGACTAGCGAACTACACGTTTTGGATCCGATTGTTTCTATCGTGGATTCCTACGGCGGTGAGTGGTGGCTTTATCGTTCGACAAGTTCGTCCTCGCGAGATGATCTCAAGCGTGGCTATGATTGGCCTGGGCACTGCTGTTGGTTATTTGTCGTGTGCTGGAGCTTCAGCAGCTTTACGTGGGAATCTCCAGTGCTGCTGGGATACGTGTTGATGGTCGTTCAGTTCGTACTGTTTTTCATGGCGAGTTTGGCCGTCGCAATTGGACCGAGAAAGATTTTAACATCGCCAGCTCTTCGACGACAGATTCTACCTCAACTGTCAGTGCTGGCAGCACAAACAGCGCTGCAGGATCGTATCCCGTATTTTCGCAGTTTAAAGGCAGCTTTCAGGGGCGCAGCAGATGGCGTTCCTTGCATGCCAACGATCAAATTTGTGAGCAAACAGCACATCACGAGGGCGTCGATCCACCTCAAAAAATGTTGGGCCGACCGTCGTGTGTTTCGGTTGAAGTGTACACCGTTCTTGCATGCGGACAGCCATTTCATCGCTCACGACGGCGTTCAAGATTGTATTGGATATCGTCTTTATCATGGTCGCGTTTCGAGAGATTTATCACCAAATGGACGCTGCGAGAGCCAAACGATTTCTTTCGAGTTGCTCGCATCTACAGGGCACCAACTATCTCGAGGTGTTGCCCATGTTGGTGCAGCAACATTCGACAGCAAGAAGGGCTCTATACCTGTTCGAACCAATACCCCGATGCCACTGCCACTTTTGAAAGACAGCAAAACGTTCATTGCACAGCTGTTCCAAGTCAAGCAGAGAAATTATCCCGAGCCGATACGACTGTCTCCGTCCGAGGCTAGTTCGTTCATGCACCAGCAATACGTGCTGTAGTAGCTGTATGGGACTGTTGAATTTTATAACTCGTAAAATGGTGGTAATCTTCTCACGGCACAGACTGACTGCGCGTCAGTCTCTCATGCTGCACAGTATCTAGCGGATCTTCCTCCGTCACCTTCTTCGTCGGTCTCAGCGCCTTTGAACTGCTTCACCAACCGCTTACGAAATACTCGTGGCAGCAGCAACCGCCGCAGAAGGTCGCGGTGGTCGTGTACAAACCGCGCCAAGCGCAGTTCACGAATCGTAGCGTCCAAATGCCGCACCTTATAGAGCGATAATCTCAAGACGTCATGCCAACTCTTCCATTTGTCGTACTCGGCGTTTTCTAGCGGCGCAACTCGCTTGCTCTGGTCCTTCTGACGCTCTACTTCTGCCGACCACGTGAACGTA
>JAAVTG010000483.1:0-118237 GCA_011947345.1 Phytophthora quininea
CAACTTATCCATCTGTGCGTTCTTCCGACAAATCCGACCGAATGTCGTGGGCATGTACGTCGCTGGGGTCATTGATCCAGTGGGCAACGAGCGGGTCACCCGCTTGGTGGTGTCGAACATGGCCAACACCTTCTTCTCTCCGTTGAGGTATGCCCATTGCGGTCAGATGAAGAAGCTGTCGTGGTCATTAGAGCGGGCGTACGCAAAGTCCAAGACCATCGGGGCTCCGCACCCGGAAAGGATCTGCGTGTCGTGCAGGAAAGCTGTGTCTCGTCGGGTAGGGGACTTCAACAAGAGCAGCAGCACATGCAGACTATGTTTTGGCAACCTCTGCAACACGTGCAAGCTTCAACGAAAGATGAGCTTCATAGGGGCCGATCTCCGTCTAACGCAGCGGAAAGTTGCCTTCTGTGCAGTCTGCATGCACGAGGCGCTCAAGACAAGCGCGTTTGATGCTGCCAAGACTCGTCTGGGGTCTGATGCTCGCGATAGAAGCGGCCCGACGATGGTCTCCAAGTTATCGCTGTATTCAGACTCTAGTACAGTCTCCTCGGAAGGTCCATCTGGAGTCCCGTCGTGGGTCTCATCGAGGGCCTCGAGCAGGGTTTCCTACGGCTTCGTTATCTTTTAAAGGTATCAAATGCATTGTCTTGCCATCATACAACCGTGAACTGAGGTAGTTCTGGTCTGAGCTTGCACCATTGGCGTTAAACCACCTGGAAACTGACATGGAAAACATTTGTCGATTGTTTATAATAACACGAAGCAGACGTTCGACTCGTCCTCACTCACCTGAACTCCATACCAGAACCCCCAATACCATGTGTATGTTTGAATGTGGCAGCGCAGTTGTATCCTCAGACTCGACGGCGGGATGGATCCGTCACGTGTTTAACAAAACTCGTCACGTCTGGTGGTTCTGGCGCAAGGGGAGACGCTTGAGAACAACAAGCCATTCCGCATTTCGCTCGATTCTTCGAAGTCTTTCGAAGTCGCTGGACAGAGCAATGGTAAAGGGGCGATTCACCGTAAACCCGTTCGACGAGCTGGCGCTCACTCCGTCCGACATCGACAATCTCCACGAAGTCTCGCAAGCCATAATCGACAGCAACCTCTCGCGTTACGAAGACTTCCTGAATGTCGACAAAGGAAGAGTCGACCAAGCGCAGTGGAAGCTCGTCAAAAGCCGAGACAACGCGAGGGTTTACCAAGAGAAGACCGCCGGAGGTGGGCGTCACCAGGTGCCGCTTCCTCAAGCTTTGGGGTCGTCGTCGGACCTCCCGTCGCTGTTTTGCGTCGGCACAACGGTCGGTGACATGGAGGACATGATGTTCGGTGTGGTAAATCCGACCCTGGAGATTATGCGTATCAAGGCGTCATACGTGGACGATATCAGCGGGGCGGCTGTACTTGCCAACATTGTCGACCCGACCCTGGAGAACCCTTTACCTCGCTGGTCGTCAAGTGGATGGAGATGGATATTCCTCTCCAGTCTGTCGGTCTCGTCCGGAACCGCGACTACATCTACGTGGAAGCCACCGGCTTCGTCCACCTTTCCAGTGGAGAGAAGGTCGGCTATCACATTATGCACTCCGTCAATTTCCCAGAGACCCACCAGCTGCCCAACCGAGTGCGTGCCAACTTGTCAATCTGCGGCTTCTTCGCCAGGTCCGACCAAACTGCTCTGAGATCTTTGTCACCGGTCTAATGGACCCTGGTGGTGATATGATCCGCATGTTGGTGGTACCGACGATGGCCACGTCCTTCCTCTCGACGCTCAAGTACGCCCACTGCGGCCAGATGAAGAAGCTGCAGTACATGCTGGAGAAGCGATACACCGAGGCTAAAGAGCTGGGCACGCCGAACCGAGAGCACATTTGTGTGACTTGCTCAACGCAAATCACGAACCGAAGGATCGGCGACTTCGGCAAGTCAGACGCGACCTGCAGACTGTGCTTTGGCTACGTATGTGGCAACTGCAAGATTCAAAAGAAACTGAGTTTCGTCACTGCAGATTTGTTGCTGGCTCAGCGCAAGGTCACGTTCTGTGCCGTGTGTTTGAACGACGCGATCCGTGCACCTGCAGCGGATGCTGCGAGAGCACAGATTATCACTTTGGTTGGTGGTCTCTCCAAGAAACACTCGTACAATTTCGGCTCCGAGGCCAGCACGATTTCCGAGTACGCTTCTTCTTACGGTGGCTAGTTAAGTGTAGGGACAGACTTGAGTTATTGCGTGAGGGAAATCCGACGTTTTCTTTTGTTTTCTTTAAAACAAAAGTTTTGCCTAGTCGAAGTGCATAACGCTAGACCTAAATGTTGGAAAGCAGAAATCGACCCTGTGCGTGGATGGGAACAGCAAAGCTCTAGCAAAAACCTGTTGCTAGCGCGTTTACTCACATTAGAGAGATAAGAATGACTTGAAGCAGATGCCAACATCTACGGATCGAGAGAAATTGAATTAATTCAGTAGAAATATACTGTTTTCTCCACGCCGTTGCGTCAAGCCAGTAGATCATCGCGGCGTTTGCACCGCCTGCCTTACTTCGCTCGTGGCGAGCAAGGATCCCGCGCGGATTAGATAGAACCTACTACTTAACGGCTTGCATCCGGCCTTCGCACCGTCCCCTGACAGACCTCCGCTGCGCGCTCAAAGGCCTCAAAGTGCAATGTCTATGTAGTCCCAGTAATATGTGCATGAAAGTAGATATCTACTGGATTACTTTATGTTTGGCCAGAAGTTAAGCAAATGATGCGTCTTATCATCAGCTCGGCTCAGCCTGCCTCTCTGGCACTCGCGCCGAGCTTTTCCAGCTGGGTCGATTAGCTGAGGCAATACTTGACGCGTTGACAAGCACGACCGCGTCAGCTGGAATGGACGCGGTTGCGAAAGGCAGAGAACGCGAACGTCTCCCATGTCGTCCCCACATGCAGCAACCTCCAGCGATGAACGGTACACGACAGCTCATTCTCATTTTCACTTTCACCGTAACACAACACGGTCATCACCAACCAGCCATGGTAAAAGGCCGTTTCACCATCAACCCGTTCCCGGACCTGAAGTTATCTCCTTCCGACACTGACAACCTGCACGAGATCGCCGGCTCCATCCTCGAGTCGAATATGCAGCGGTACGATGCGTTCCTCACCAAAGAGAACAAGAAGATCGACCCGGAGCAGTGGAAGGTGCTCAAGACCAAGGAAAACTCCACCGTCTACACGGCTCGCCACCACGATGTGTACCGCACCGGATCACACGAGAACAAGTCGTCCAATGGCCTCCCGTCGCTTTTAAGTCTTGGCACGATGGTCGGCGCGCTAGACGACATGATGTTTGGCGTTGTCAACCCGACCTTGGAAACCATGCGCATCAAAGCTTCCTACGTCGACGACCTTAGCGGTGCTGCCGTTCTAGCCAACCTTGAAGACCCCACACCAAATGACCCGTTCCGGTCGTTGGTAGTCAAATGGATGGAGCTTGATATCCCGCTACACAGCACCAGTCTCGTCAAGAACCGCGACTACGTCTACGTGGAGGCTACTGGCATGGAGACGATGCCGAACGGCGAGCGCGTCGGTTACCACGTCCTTCACTCCGTCAACTTCCCACAGACCGGCGAGCTGCCAGGCCGCGTCCGAGCCAACATGTCCATCTGCGGACTGTTCCGACAAGTACGACCCAATGCTATCGAGGTCTTCGTGACCGGCCTAGTGGACCCTGGTGGTGACATGATTCGAGTGCTTGTGGTGCCGAGTATTGCGTCGGTGTTCCTGTCCACTCTCAAGTACGCGCACTGCGGTCAGATGAAGAAGTTGGCGTGGATGCTGGAGAAGCGCTACTCAGAGGCCAAGGAGCTTGGCACTCCCAACCGAGAGCACATTTGCGTCACATGCTCAGCTCCGATCACCAACCGAAAGATCGGAGACTTTGGCAAGAGTAGCAGCTCATGCAAACTTTGCTTTGGGTTCCTTTGCCACAACTGCAAGATCGAAAGGAAGCTGAGCTTCGTGACGGCGGATCTGCTGCTGGCCCAGAGGAAGGTCGCATTTTGCGCAGTATGCATGAACGACGCCGTTAAGGAGAACGCGACGGCGGCAGCTCGAGCTCAGCTCGTTGCTGCCGGCAGTGGTGTCGTGAAAAGCCACCAGAACTATTCAGCCGCATCGGATGCGACGACGATCTCGGGCTATTCGTCCTCGCAAGGGTAAATGAAGCAAAAGCTGTAGATGTAGTGGCGTTGGTGTTGCCTGCGTAATGATGCGTTGCGTCGTGAATCGGTTTCGATTGTCTTGGAAAGCTATTCCACACTTTTCTTGTTTTGTTTTGTTTCTGGTCGGGAAAGTCTTACCGGATCATGCGTCTCGGTTGCGGCAGCAGATAGCTGAACTTGTCGTGCTTAACATCTTCGACAGCTGTGCCGAAGATGTTTGACCCGAGCCACATGGAGACTCTCCATGTTCAGGCACGCTAGCGATTTTCAGAGCTCTTCGTCCTCGCGTGCCTATCGGTACAGTCGAAATGGCAGCTGGATCATCAACTGCGGCAAAGCTATTGAAGCTCGGTCATTTATCCTTTTGCGCTTCACATCGACCATGGTCAAGGGCCGGTTCACCGTGAATCCGTTCAACGAGCTGGCGTTGACCCCTTCGGACACCGCCGACTTGCAGAACCTCGCCAGCTCGATTCTTGACGCCAATCTGTCTCGGTATGAAGACTTTCTGTTCAAGGAGCACGGCAAAGTCAACAACGACATGTGGAAGCTCGTCAAGAGTCGAGATAGCACCAAGGTCTACTGCGAGAAGAACCACGGAGCCAACCACGTCGGGCCTCAAGTCCCTCAGTTACCAAGTGGATCATCAGACGTCCCGTCGCTTCTCGCCTACGGAACCGCTATCGGTGACATGGAGGACATGATGTTTGGTGTGGTGAACCCCACGCTGGAAATCATGCGCATCAAGGCGTCCTACGTCGACGATCTCAGCGGAGCTGCAGTGCTGGCCAACATCGTCGACCCGACCCTCGAGAACCCTTTCAACTCGCTGGTCGTCAAGTGGATGGAGCTCGATATCCCGCTGCACTCGACGAGTCTGGTCAAAAACCGCGACTACATCTACGTGGAAGCCACCGGCGTCGTTCAGCTCTCGAACGGGGAGAAGGTCGGCTACCACATCCTGCACTCGGTCAACTTCCCAGAGACCCACGACCTACCCGGTCGTGTTCGCGCCAATCTGTCGATCTGTGGCCTCTTCAGGCAAGTGCGGCCCAATGCGAGCGAAATCTACGTCACTGGCCTCATCGACCCGGGTGGTGATATCATCCGCATGCTGGTGGTTCCCAACATGGCAACGGCCTTCCTATCGACGCTGAAGTACGCACACTGCGGCCAGATGAAGAAGTTGGCGTGGATGCTCGAGAAGCGCTACAAGGAAGCCAAAGAGCTCGGCACGCCGAATCGGGAGCTCGTTTGCGTCACTTGCTCGTGTCCGATCACGAACCGCAAGATTGGTGACTTCGGAAAGAGCAACAGCACGTGCAAACTGTGCTTTGGACACGTGTGCCACACATGCAAGATCCAGAAGAAGCTGAGCTTCGTGACGGCGGATCTACTGCTCGCCCAACGGAAAGTCACCTTCTGCGCAGTTTGCGTCACCGAAGCGATGAAAGCTCCTGCTTCGGAAGCTGCTCGAGCTCAGATCTTGGCTACTGGTGGAGGCTCCAAGAGCATGCCCTACCCGTCATACGCGTCCACAACCAGCTCGGTCTCGGACCACAGTTTTAGCTAAGCTTTCCTGGTGGGTATCAAGTAGCGTCCTCGCTTACTAGCGAGGATCGTAATGTCAATCCAAAGTGTTTCTTTCTTCAAATGCAAGAATTTATTTTTCCCTTGAAGATGTCGATTGTCCACGGGGTCATGGCGTCAAGTTGCAGCCATGCATCAAGACTCGATTGCGCTGAATAACGAGCAATAAACGCAATGTACGATAAGATTTTGCGAATGATCCAATTTCCACGTGGTAAGATGAAGGCCAAGGCACCATTATGGCCAAGCTTTCGGGGTTTCTCACTCTTATCTTCTTAGCCGGATGGTAGCCTCATTTCATAAGGCATACGAGGCACGTCTTCGTCACGGAGACTGCTATTAGTATCGACTCTACTAACACTTCCTCGGTCATTCTCGCATTAACTCGCTTGTACCAGCAATCCCAGTCACCCCGGGACGAAGCTTCCCTGACCATGGTTAAAGAACGCTTCACTGTCAACCCGTTCCCGGACTTAAACCTCTCGCCCGATGAGCGTCAAAACCTCAAGGATCTGGCCAACAACCTGATCATGACCAACCTCGGCCACTACAACGACTTTGTCGCTGGTAATCGGATTGTCGACAAGCGTCGTTGGAAGCCCATCAAGACGCGAGAGCAGCTGCAAGTCTACTCGGAGCGTCAAGAAGCGACTCGCTCAGCTGCCAGTGGCTACCAACTCTCAGGGTCGGGCCTTCCCATGATCCTGATGGTCGGGCCCAAGGAAGGAAGACTCGACGACCTCATCTACGGCGTCATGAGCAAAGACCTTGAAGCCATGCGCATCAATTCGTCGTACTGCGATCAATGGAGCGGTGCTGCCGTCCTCGACCCCATCATCGAACCGACACTCGAGGACCCGCTTCAAACGCTCATCGTCAAGTGGGTCGAGAACGACCTGCCGCTTTCGTCCGCCGGTCTCGTCAAGAACCGCGATTACGTGTTCCTCGAAGGCACGGGCTTCGTCACCGATGCCAACGGCGAGCGACTAGGCTACCACTTGCTGCACTCGGTCAACTTCCCACAGACCCACGAGCTGCCCAACCGAGTCCGCGGCAACATCGCCATCATCGGTCTGTGGCGTCAAACCGGACCCAACACGATGGAGATTTACGCGACCGGCATCTTCGACCCTTGCGGTGACATGATCCGCATGCTGGTGGTCCCCGGTATGGCGTCGGTGTTCTTGTCGAGTGTGAAGTATGCGTACTGCGGTCAGATGAAGAAGCTGGGGTTCATGCTGGACAAGGCGTATGCCGAATCCAAGCAACACGGTGCTCCTAACAAGAAGAACGTGTGTGTCACCTGCAACTCGGCAGTGTCGGCGCGTCGCTTGGGCGACTTCGGAAAGCCGAAGAAGACGTGCAAGCTGTGCTTCGCCCACGTTTGCCACGGCTGCAAGGTGGTTCGGAAGATGAGCTTCGTAGACTCGGATCTGTCGCTGCAGCAGCGGAAAGTTACATTTTGCGGAGGCTGTGTGCGGTCCGTGGAGAATATGAACGCGTCTGACTGCGCTCGTATGCAGCTACTGACGACGCACAAGGGCGTGGGCGTCAACCACTCAAGTGTTGCCACTAGCTCGACCGTTAGCGGCGACTACGGCAGTGAGATTTCAACGTAGCAGGAGGCCATTTCGTAGCGGTTGTTGCCTGTACGACAGGTCCTTAACGTGTATAATATTTTGTTCTGCTTCTACTCGCATCCATTTGTTTTGATGTTGAATGCTAGGCCACTTCGCTTTGATAAGAACAATATCTTCAAGATACTTTTCCTCTGTGACTCAAAAGATTGAACATTGGTGGTTGTACCTGCCCGCACGTGTTGCTGCAAGCTCACCAAGAATAAGACGTGTTAGGTAGCGGTCATCAAATGAAGAAACAAGATCATAAGACTTCGAGGAGTTTCAAGTTCCAATTTCACCATCCACACAGCTGATAAGACCAATTTCATATGGTGACACACATCGCCGCAGCTCTTATCTCCTTGCCCTAGCAATTGCCTCTAGTCGTAGTAACACGAAATATGTTTGATTGGCTTCCGCTGCCATGGTATCTCCACAGCTCATTTCCACTCCAGCGCCCCGGAATCAACTTCCTCCAGCCTCTTTAGTTTATCTCTAAGCTACCATGGTCAAGGGACGATTCACCGTCAACCCGTTCCCGGACCTGAACCTCTCGCACGAAGAGCGACAGCAGCTCAAGGACCTGGCCAACAACCTGATCATGACCAACCTCGGCCACTACAATGACTTTGTTGCCGGCAAGCGCGTCGTCGACAAGCGTCGCTGGAAACAGATCAAGACGCGAGAGCAGCTGCAAGTGTTCTCGGAGCGACCTGAAGCTGCCCGTGCCACTGGAAACTCGAGTTCATACCACCTATCCGGATCGGGACTTCCCATGATCTTAATGGTGGGGCCCAAGGAAGGAAAGCTCGACGATCTTATCTACGGCGTCATGAGTGAAGACTTGGAGGCGATGCGTGTCAACGCGTCGTACTGCGATCAATGGAGCGGTGCCGCCGTCCTCGACCCCATCATCGAACCGACACTCGAGGACCCGCTTCAAACGCTCATCGTCAAGTGGGTCGAGAACGACCTGCCACTTTCGTCCGCCGGTCTCGTCAAGAACCGCGATTACGTGTTCCTCGAAGGCACGGGCTTCGTCACCGACGCCAACGGCGAGCGACTGGGCTACCACTTGCTGCACTCGGTCAACTTCCCACAGACCCACGAGCTGCCCAACCGAGTCCGCGGCAACATCGCCATCATCGGTCTGTGGCGTCAAACCGGACCCAACACGATGGAGATTTATGCGACCGGCATCTTCGACCCTTGCGGTGACATGATCCGCATGCTGGTGGTCCCCGGTATGGCGTCGGTGTTCTTGTCGAGTGTGAAGTATGCGTACTGCGGTCAGATGAAGAAGCTGGGGTTCATGCTGGACAAGGCATATGCCGAATCCAAGCAACACGGTGCTCCCAACAAGAAGAACGTGTGCGTCACGTGTTCGTCGCCAATTACCCGCCGACTGGGAGACTTTGCCAAGAGCAACAGCACCTGCAAGTTGTGCTTCGGCCACGTGTGCCACGCCTGCAAGATCGTCCGAAAGCTGAGCTTCGTCGACCCTGACTTGTTGCTGGCTCAGCGCAAGGTGACGTTCTGTTCGTCCTGCATTGGCTCGGTGACGAGTATGAATGCGTCGGATATCTCTCGTGCGAGATTGCTGGCCAAGGGCAAGGGCGTTGATGGCGCTCTCAACCACTCGAGTTTGGAGACAGGTTCGACATTGAGCGGCGGTGACTACAACAGCGAGTTCTCTTATGTTGGAAACTAGGCCATCGATCATGAAGTCCTCGGGTCGAACGAGGACAACTACAATTTGCATTGATAGTTGGTTTAATATTGCACAATAGCACAGATCATTTTCGCTGTTACGAGCTTCTGCACGAGTGTGAAATAGCTTCTAGAGTGTCTAGTTATCTCTCGACGGCGTGCTTTGTCAACGGTAGGAGGACCATCTCCATGCTCAGACCCACCACATACACCGCCGACGTGATGATGAAGCACATTCGGTAGCCATACGCGTCGATCAAGAAGCCACCGAGGACTGCACTACCCGACCAGGAAAACACCGACAGTCCTTCCAGCGCGTTCCAGCGTGCACGAATGTTCTTGGGCACGTAATCCATCAGGATCGAGCGACGCAGAGGCTGCGAGCAGCGCATCATACCGCCACGCATCAGGAACAGGATGATCTGAAGTGCCATCGGCTGTGCGAAAGCCATTGAGAACAAACACGCCACCGAGAATGCACGCGTGAAGGCGATGATCGGCATGCGACCACAAGCCTTGGACAGACGCTGCGCAATGAACGAAAGGATCATCACGACGAGCGGTTGGGTCATGAAGAGCGCGCAGACATGGATCGGTGTGAGACCGTACTCTTCCTTAAAAACAAGGGGAAAAAGTTGATCGTCATCCCAGCGCCGTTGCTGATCACGAAGTCCGAGATGAAGAGGATAAACGGCACGTGTTTCGTTCGGAAACAGAGGAACTTGGCATCCAAATGGGCCATGTAGCCTTCCTCGTCGTCGTCAACCTCTTGCAAGCGCTGCTGACGTTCCAGATCCATTTCCTTGGCCGTCTTACCCTTCAGCAACAGCAATGCTGTGTTCTCTGTCGCCGTCGGAGGGGATTGGTCGTCCACTGTAATGTCGTCTTCATCTGAGTAGTCGTACACCATGTCGATCTCCTGGCCATTGCCAACCAGCTTAGGGGTACGCAACGGCGAGGGCGTGACCATTTTCTCGAGTAAAACCTCCTCCTCTCTTTCCTCTTCCGTCTTGTCTAATAAATAATCCTTGGCACGGTCGTCATCAAACTGGAACAGGATGAACGACCCCACCACCGCCAGAACGCATCCAAACTCCAACACCGGCTTCAACTCTGGCAGTTGCCATTGATCTCCGTAGAACAGGAACAGCAGAATACTTAGCACAGGCCCCAGCATCTGCGCCAAGTTGCTGATATTGTACTTGATCATGAAAGGGAACGATCTCTTTCCTGGAGGGATGGAGTCGGCGAAAAGAGCCTCCATCGCAGGACTCTGGAAGGCAGCAAAGAGCCCCCAGAGACCGAAGGCCACATAGAGGCCGAACAGGGAGGTTAACTCTACCGATGCAAAGGTGATGACGGCGCCGACGATGCCGATGGCGCCCGAGAGCTTGAGGATGGTATCACGACGAGTACGATCGGCGAAGTAGCCTCCAGGAAGGGAGAAAAGTAGCTGGGAGATGCCCTGGATCCCCTTGACGATCCCCACGGGTTTGTTGCTAGCGGTGAGCACGAAAACGTATCCGGCCACGACCTGCTGGAACAAGATGCTGATGATGATGCATGTCAATTGAAAGGGGTCCGATTTAGGTTCGAGATTTCAGTGAGTCGTTACCTTCGAGCCGACCAGAAGAAGAGCGTGAAGATGTAGGCCGTCCACACATTGTGCGTGATGCCTTCCTTCGACCACAGCGCCATGGGATCTATTGCGAAAGCTTGCGAGCGGCCGGAGAGAATGGAAAGTGACGCTTGGCGGGCGTTGAATGCAGGGTACGTACACTCATCCAACGGTAGACGAGGGATCTGCTACGGTTTTAGCGGCATGTACCATGAATTACTGATTTTGTACCATTATCTAGTGTATTTATCATGTCGCATTAGAAGTAAATCCCAGCCCAGTGGAGAAGCTGTAGCACAGGTGTGTGAGTCACCACACCTTGCTACAGCTTCGCTCCACGGACTAGTAGTCACCAGTGGTGAGGTGGTGACTACTAGTCACTGGTAGTCCGCGGAGCGACATTTTGCTAGACACTCGGCTGCGCGCGTCAAAGACAACGCGTACGATTCCTCGGATCCGTCGGTGATGTTGTTGATGACGACGTCGAGACTCGTTTTTAGCTGCCGCCATAACGAATCACTTCTCCCCCAAGGAGGAGCGCAGCCTCACGCCGACAAGTCCTTCTGCGCGTGTCGAGTGTCGTGGTCATCCACGCGATGTCTGTTTGTTTTTGAAAGCGCCGCTCAAATGAATAAGGTTACCCGTGCGATTCCCGCACTCTGCATCACGTCCGTTGTCGTAAGTGTGGTGGTCGAATTGCTCGTGCCGTTGACCAAGAACGCCGTTGAAAGGTAGTTGAATGTCAAAACTGGGTACGTTTCCGACCAACGGTCGATTTGAACCGACAGGATCAGCCAGATCACATTCCTACTTGCACCGTCGACCTGTTTCCGACAGCTTCTCCCTCATGGGGCTCATCAACTCGACCGAGCGTCGCCCCGTGTTCTACTTCATCGGCGACTCCATCACCGAGCACGCCAGCATACCAGAGATGTCGGGGTTCACCACGCTGCTGCGGGAGCACTACGTGCGGTCTGTGGACATTGTCAACCGCGGACTCTCGGGCTACAACACCAAGTACGTCGGCAAAGATTTCTTCAAAATAGCATTTGTAGTTAGTATTCATATTTGTGAGAAACTCTACTAATTTCAACTTGCAGGTGGGTGTCGGAGCATGCGATGCCGATTTTCGCCAAGGAGCTTCAGTTCCAGTACTCGGCCTCGTTCGTCACGGTGTTTCTCGGCGCCAACGACGCGGTGATCGAGAATGGACCCGACAAGGCTCAATACGTGTCGCTCGAGGACTACCGCGCCAATTTACTAAAAATGCTGCGTACGATCAAACCGCTGCTGGCTCCGAGCGGCCAGATACTGTTGATCACTCCTCCCGCCGTCATCGACTCGGTTCGCCACGGAGATCGCAGCAACGCGTCCGCCGGTAGATACGCCAAGGTGTGCGTCGAGCTCGGCCAGCAGGAAAATGTGCACGTGTTGGACTTGCACACGTACTTCAACACCAGCTTCCCCAAGAGGAGGACCGTAAGGCCTGCTTCGTGGACGGCTTGCACTTCTCGGCCAAGGGCAACAAGGAGGCTGCAAAGCTGCTGCTTGTCGCCATCAACGGGATCTTCGACAAGGAAGAGCTCGACCGCTTCAATAAGTGGCAGCTCCCAGACTGGCACGACTACGCGCCCAAGGACGCAGCAACGCAGTGACGGCGAACAGAAGGCTCCAGCAAGGAGCTAGCGTATTCGTAGCAACTTTATCCGACGTCAAATTGAATGCAGTCGCTTGCTGTTTGTTGCCGTGATTATTGCAAAGTGATCAGGAGAGATTAGCCAATTTCAGCGTCAACAGGTTTTACAAACAAATTAACTAGAATCGGCGAGCAAAATGGAACACCACGACGAAGTCGCCACTGCGATCGCTCTGTGGTTTCATGCTCGTCGTGCTGATGACTTCACGAGCTCTTGTGGATACGGCAACTTGCGCTGTTCGTCGGACTCGAAGCTAAACATGAAGCCACCCTGTCGTAGTGACGAGCCGAAAACCCAGCAAAGCGGTCTATCCTGCCGCGTCTATGACCGGTTTCTCTGCTAGAACGGCTAACACGCATCCAAGCTTGACGACCTGCTGTGAATTTTCCCAACGTTGAGATGACAGGTGGTAGATCTGTGGATTTCTGCGGATCGTGGAAAAGCAATCGGCTGCCACGAGATAAACTGCGATGTGCTGTTCGTCTCTCCACTTTTCGATCGAGCACGTCGAGCGCATTTGGCAGTTTGGTTCTGAAACGCAGACACGAATATGAGCAGGAACGACACCCCGATAGCGCAGGACCTGAGGTTGAGCGATACCGTCACCCCGTCCAACTCAATCCAGGTCAAGATTATGGGGAGATCGGAATCCGAGACGTCCTCCTCTTCAGGGTCAGAGGAGGACCGAACGTTCTTAAGGCCAAGTAATGCGAGCACTAAGTCGTCCACGCAGACTCTACCTCCTTCTCAGCAAAAGTCGTCGCCCCCGACCAAAGTTTTGTTCCTCGACGGTGTTCGAGGACTCGCTGCTATACTGGTCGTGACCCAGCACTCCCATGAATACATGCAGCAGCTCAATCTCGGCGCAGTGGCTGTGGACGCATTTTTCGTGCTGTCTTCGTTCTTATTGACGTGGCTCTTTATGAAGAAGAGCATGAAGTTGCTGTCACAAGGAGCAAGCCCCGATCGTGGATGTTCGCGTTGGCTGACTACTTTTCGAAGCGGTTCTTCCGCGTGTACCCGCTGTTCGCGTTGACGGTGACCGCGTTATCATTCATGTCGTTCGAGGACCAGCACAAATATTATCTAATCAAGAAGCCCGAGGATTTTTCATGGTTCCAAACGGTGACGTTTGATTTCGACCACCGTCAGTTTGTGCTGTGGACGCTGCCGCTGGAGATTTCGTACTACTTTGTGATCCCCGTGTTCGTCTTGGTCATGCTTGGCATGCGTCGCTTCTGGTGGGTGGCTGCGGCCCCTTTGTTTGCGTGGGTCGTGTACGAAGGATGGTACGAGTTCCGAACGAGCCACATGCCATTGAAGCCTCATATTCCGACGTTTCTGTCGGGGTCGATTGGTGCTGTCGTGTTCGTGAAGCTTGACGCGTGGATGAAAGGGACTGGGTTCAAGTTCCGCTGGTGGCACACGGTTGCGATCCGCGTCTTTGAGTACTCGGTCATTGCCGTGCTGCTGAGCGTGTGCTTCCAAGGACTGTTTTTCGACTGGGTTACGAAGGACCCTGCGCCCGACACGAAAGGCTTCCCGTTTGTTAGCGCGCTGCTGACGGCGATCTTCGTCGTCGAGATGATTCATCCCTCGTGTGTTTCCACCATGTTTGAGTGGAGTGTGCTGCGTTACTGGGGCAAGATCAGCTTTTCGGTCTACTTGCTGCACAGTTTCGTCGTGTGGAACCCGACGATCAGCTCCCAGCCAAAATACTTTAACCGATTGTTCGCGCGGTTCTTCCTCATCCTCTTGCTGGCAACGACGACTTACCACCTCGTCGAGTATCCGTCACAGTTGATGGCCCAAAGAATCTCCAAGTTCCTCGCAGCGCGTGAGCGAGAGAACGAGATGGTCTGGTGCGCTTCTCGTTCGCGGATCGGATAAAATTCAGCAAGCTGAAGGCCAGCGCGGCGAACAAGTAATCGACGACGCAGGGTTGGCTGTATTATAATTTCGTGGGCAAAATAGATGTCCTGGAACGCTCTGTTTGTTGCTGTTGGAAACAACTTCTCTACACATCGTGCAGACGGTGGTGAGATTGGGCGGAGACCATTTCCAGGCCTAATACCGATTGTAAGATGTGGTGAACTCAACAAACACTGTTTTTCACGCAGCACGTCGTCCGCACTACACGTCATGGACAAAAAATCTGTCCGACGCTCCGAGGTATAGTAAGATCCCCTGTTGAAGGTGGTCCGCAGCTGGATCAACGCCTGGTAATCTCATCCAGGACAGATGTGCGACCCGTACGATACCGGAGAAGCTGGCGTACGCAGTGATTCAGCTGCGTTCGGCATGGAGCTTCAATCGCTGAGATCAATCGGCATCGAAGTCGCAGATTTCAGGACACATCCACGGCGCGGCGTGTCCTTGCCTTGCTCAAGACATTCGTCTTGTCGTTCGTACGCGCAGGTTTGGTGGCGATCCTATAGAGCAGCCACGGTCTCCACTATTCGATCTCTCACCGAAATGCCACGAACGAGATTCGTTTGCTAGATTGACACTGCGGTGCCCAACGACTTCCATCTCCCACCAAGCAGCCTGTCAATGCAGAACTGCTGCGGATTGAATAATGTAAACAACATCTGAGGGATGGGAGAACTCCCCAGAGCTGGTATCGGTCGTCATGGCGCCACGTTGCAGCTGAGGAAGCGTAATGGAGCGATAGATCAGTATCAGCTGGTCCTGATGGCATTCCTCGGCTGGAATCCTGCAGTCCTTGGACGCGTTGCTCAGGGAAAAGATCTTCACTGCATCCTGGTGTAGTGTTGCTGACTAACCTCCTTGACAGCAAGTACAGCCATGTTTGCTGCTAGCTACAGTGGATAGTGCATCGAGCATGACGGCTCACCAAGTTGTTTAGCAGCGTCTTCATGTCCTCGAGGACGAATGGCCTCGCAGAAGCGACGACCAAAGTCTTGTCGATGCAAAGACACCATGCAACTGTGCACGAGGGCAAAGGAGCGGAATGAAGACAGCGACCAGTTTCTTGCGCGTGCATGTACCAACACCGTCAGGCAAGCCCCGTGGAGGTGTCGCTGCGCTCGGTTCCTTGACCTCACTCGCCAAGTCTCCGCGACTGCCACCGAAGTGAGCGAGCCATCTGGCGGCACTCGCTGTCTTTGCGGCGCCCAGCAAGCAGCCCCAACAGCTTTTACACCACCGCGTGAGGGCGACGCCATCTGGGTGAGACCCTGCTGGTTCAGTGCGCAAGCCGATTCAAGACTCTTCCCCCTCTGCTCTCCTCTCTCCAGCCCCCAGTTCGCGTTTGTGCTGGTCCCAGTCGCGAGAGTTTCTGTCGACGAATTCCAGGGCTGCAACTTGCGAGCGTTAGCGGAGACCAGGACATTGCTTTGTTGAACGCAAATCTGCAGGTTTGACTCTCATGCAGCTCCGCTTCCCGCTGCCGAAAGGATACTTTGCCAAGTTCGACTTGCTGCCGGACGAGGTGCAGAACTACCGAGGACTAGCGACCGACATCGTCCGCGAGACCCGACGAGATCTCGACCACTACGTCAAGGATGGCCGCAATCTGATTGATGCGCACACGTGGAAGCTCGCGCGGTCGAAGGAGCGTCTGCATTGCTACCGAAAGCGCAGCACACAGGGCTCGGCGCATCAGCTCGGTTTGTACGGCGCTGCGAGCTCCGAGTCAGCGGGAGGTGGTTCCTCCGTTTCCAGTAACGAATCCCAAGGCTACTCGACTCGCTCACGACCATCGATGAGCGTCACTAGCTCGCACAGTCGATCCGAAGACGACGTGGGGAAGTTGTCGGTGTCGACGCGGTCATCGGATGACGGTGAACCGAGCCGCAAGAGCATCCAGCCGATGGTGATCGGCTACGGTATCGTGGACGGATCGGTCGACGATCTCGTGTACGGCATCTACCAGTCCTCCACCGACGAGATGAAGACGCTTGGAGCATTTCTGGGCGATGACACGCTCATCGACTGCGCTGTGCTGCACACGATTCGACAGACACGCTCGTCCTACCTCGGTCTCAAGTGGAAGCTGTCACGAACCGTTGGAGGCAACCGTGACTGCTGCTACCTCGAGTACGTCGGTGTCTCGGAGGATTCAGACGGCCAGCGATTCGGCTATCACGTGCTTGAGTCGGTGCCCGTACGGAACTGCCCGCAGTTTGAAGACAACTCCATTGTTCGTAGCAACATGTCCTTCTGCTACATCTTCCGACCGGGCAAACTTGCTGACCAAGTGGAGGTGTTTATGGAAGGAGCGTACGATTCCTCGGCGGATGCACTGACGGCCGGCGGTGTGGGGGACTATCGAACTGCGATGGATATGTTGTTTCATGTTGATACCGCACTCGTCGCGGCTGAAGCTAAGAAGATCTCCGCCATGGTGGCCAAACAATCAGGAGCTCTGCGCGGTGCGAGCACGAAGAATCAGAGCGGCAACCACTGCTCTATTTGCCGCGCCAAGTCGGGGTTATTGTCGTCGCACTCAAACTGCCAAACGTGCGGCGCCGTCATCTGCAGCAAGTGCCGCATCCGAAAGACGACGTTTTCTCGTCGGGGCAAGATTAAGGTGTCATGCTGCAAAATGTGCTTGGTAATGGTCAAGGATCAATCGCCATTTGCTGGCGAGCAGTTGGAGAAGCAGCCATCCAAGCCGAAGAAGCCTACTCGCGACGACGCTAGCAGCCGAAGCAGGAATGGCAGCAACAGCTCCAAGGTCGATTTGAACATGTCCATCTCGACGATGTCGCTCACCGACTCGGAGTACTCGTCCTCGTTCCAGTCGTGGCAGTCCAGCTCCGTGTCGTCGGCCCGTTCAGACATCGAAGACAGCTTGTACACGTCAACAGGGCCCAGTACTGCGATGGTTCCGCTTGATCGAAAAATGCCAGCTTTAATGGAGGCAGATCTGCCCACGCAGCCTCCACGACAAACGTACCAGAGTGAACAGCAGCGCCAGTACGAACAGCAACAATTCCAGCAGCAGCAGTTCTTGATGCGCCAGCGTATGAAGCAAGGAACCACAGAGTTGCCTCCGACCAGTGGCCAACGAGCCCCGCAGACGCGTGAAGGTCTGTACAACCAAATGCTGGAGCTGCAGATGAAGGCCGAGCAGGCCTACAACATGACGAATCTCAACGCCAACATGATGAACTCGGGGCGATAGGTTTCACGATAGATATTAATTGAGAACTCGAAGAGTACTTGATAACGAAACATGTTACCGTCTAAGAAGAGCGTCACGTCCTAGTAGTAGTTCCGAGGCGGATAAATTGCTCTTCAAGCATGTAGGCAACACACGACCGAGAGAAAAGGACAGTAAGGCGAGAACGACAAAGATGATAAAAACAACGGCAACAGCAAATGTCGACTGACAGGATATAAAATCGTGTGCGCTGCAACAGCGGAAGGTAGGCAAGGTGAAGGAGAACCGTGGTGTCAATGCTTCGCGCCCTTGTTCCTGCAACCCGGAGGTGATCTATTTCTCTTTGCTTGCACATTGCTGTGGCAAAAAAACTGTTGCACTGGTTTGGGAAGATTATTTGATACCGCGGCGAGCTCACTTCAACTTCAGTTTGGGTGACTCAGCCACTTCAACGACAAACTCTGTGGACAAGCCTGTCCTCCTGCAATCCGGTGTTGGTGAGCATGCAATTCCGATGCGGAGAGCACACTCGGCCCAGATGGAGAAGACCGCCGCAGCCCCATTTGTAGTCTGGTGTTGGGTGCTGTTTGGCCAAACCTTGCACATCCCCATAGTACCGCTCCAGGCAGCGGAAGTCGCCCAGGCGAAGCAAACGCGCCGCCGCCGCAGATCTCGCCAGTAGAGATGGCTAACAGCAGCACGACAGCGATAAACTGAAGCAGTTCCACGCAGGGCCGAGCCCGATGCTGCAGATCTCCGTTCGTTCCGACGGTCCACGCCCCGTTGGGGACAGTTTTGGGGACGCAATTCGCTTCATTAGGATCTTCTATGTGGTGCAGAAACGGGTCCTTTTAAGCTTGCGTTCACTATGGGCGCCATTTTTAACACCTACACCACCAAACTCTGAGCAATCCGAGCCTCACTCTGCGATTTACCGGATCGCGCGCACCCCGCCCTCCAAGAAGCCTCCCAAGCCCCCGTCTAGTCAACATGCAGACCGCCGTGCGCCACCGACTCGCCGTGGCGCCCGTTCGTCTCTGCTACGCCGCGCCCTGACCTCCAAGGCCGCCCCCGAGCCCGTCTACGAGAAGCGCGACGGCTCCAAGGGCGAGATCAACAGCGCGCGCCTTCATCGAGTTCAAGCGCGAGGCCGACCCGTACCGGCCCGTGGAGCAGCGCGTGCACGACTGGAATGAGATCAATACGGGACGACGCGACCCCACGGAGCGCAAGATCCAAGCGGCACGCTGCATGGACTGCGGAACGCCCTTCTGCCAGACCAACACGGGCTGCCCCGTGAACAACCTGATCCCCGAGTGGAACGAGCTCGTGTACCGCAACGAGTGGAAGGAGGCCATCGACCGTCTGCACAAGACCAACAACTTTCCCGAGTTCACCGGCCGAGTGTGTCCTGCCCCGTGCGAGGCCGCCTGCGTGGCCGGACTCGTGGACGACCCCATCACCATCAAGAACAACGAGTACGCCATCGTGGACCGCGCCTTCGAGGAAGGCTGGATCGTGCCTCGTATCCCGAGACGCAACGGCCTCCGTGTGGCGGTGGTGGGCTCTGGACCTGCTGGCCTGGCGGCTGCCGACCAGCTCAACCAGAAAGGGTACCATGTGACGCTGTACGAGCGCGAGGACCGCATCGGCGGCCTTCTCATGTACGGCATCCCCAACATGAAGCTGGACAAGCGCACGGTCAACCGTCGCGTGGATCTGCTGCGTGAAGAAGGCATCGAGTTCGTTACCAATGCCGAAATTGGCGTCAACATGCCTGTGGAGAAGCTGCAGGCAGAGAACGACGCCGTCGTGCTGGCGTTGGGCTCTACGGTCCCACGGGACGTGGATATCCCTGGCCGTCATCTCAAGGGTGTCCACTTTGCCATGGAGTTCTTGACCAAGAACCAGAAGCGGCTGATGCTGACGGTGGACGGCAAACTGCAGAGTGGCTGGGACCGCAACTTTGTCACGGCGGAAGGCAGGGACGTTGTGGTCATTGGCGGTGGCGACACGGGCACCGACTGCATTGCGACGTCCATGCGGCAGCGCTGCAGGTCCGTTGTCAACTTGGAGCACAACGCGCAGCCACCGGCGCAGCGCGCCCCACACAACCCGTGGCCCGAGTACCCACGCATCTACGGCGTCGACTATGGCCACGCAGAGGTGCGCTCTGTGTTTGGTGAGGACCCGCGTTTGTACAGCCGCGTCACTAAAGCCTTTAAAGGCAACGATAAAGATGAGATCACGCATGTAGTCACGATGCTGGGCGATAAGGACCCGGAGACGAACATCATCACGGAGATCCCTGGCACGGAGGAGGAGATCCCGTGCGACTTGGTACTATTCGCCATGGGCTTCCAACACCCGGAGCAGAAGATCGCCGAGACGCTCAACTTGGATGTCGACCAGCGCCACAACATTCGCGCTGCGTACGGAGACTACCGGACGTCTGTTGAAGGCGTGTTTGCTGCTGGTGATTGCCGACGCGGCCAGTCTTTAGTGGTTTGGGCGATCAATGAAGGACGTGGCGTCGCCGATGCAGTGGAGAAGTACTTCTTGCAGGAAGGATTCCAGCCCGAGGTCTCACAGAACCAACGCTTTGGGTAAAGCGTCTTCTGTTGTGAAGCTTCAACAAGATAGGTATCGGTAGACAATCGCGACGCCGAGTCGCAGCAACGTGTCAAGTGGAAGCCACACTTGGTGTCATTCACGCCCGAAGAAAACAATCCTCGCTCAGAGCTAGGCAGATAGCGTTCAGAGCGATGTACAAGATGGAGGAAAAGTGTTTATTGCAGAGGAAGATAACGGAGAATGCAGACAACTCATTAGCATGGAAGTCTATAGGCGGATGATCGGTACGTGTGGACGCAGCTTGGCGATCCCAGCTTTCAACACCTCGCTGTTGGTTTTGTTGTAGCGCAGATCCAGCACTCGCACACCCGTGAGCATGGCGACGTTCGCCACCTTGCAGCAGTCGCTCAGATTGAGCTCGTGTACGTTCCGCAGCGCCGAGACGTCTTCCAGCTGAGAGCAGCCGGAGAGATTAAGCGTGTGCACTCTGGTCAACGCAGATACATCGACAATCTTCGGGCAATGACGCAGCGCCAGCGTGTGCACCGACCCCAATGCCGAGACGTCTTCGACAAGCGGGCAGTAGCTCAGATCCAGCTCTCGAGCGCGTGCTAGCGGAGACACATCCACGAGCTTGGTGCTCCCGGCCAGCTTCACGATACGAGCACTCGATGCAAGTGGCCGCACATCCTCGAGCGAATCGCAGAAACGCAAGTCGACTTCCCGTGCACCAGCAAGGACACCGACATCGCTGATCAGTGTGCAGCCAGACAAATTGACTTTGGAAAGGTGCTCTCCAGAATGTGCTAGAACCGAGATGTCCGAGAGCGCCTCGCACCGATACGCTACAATGTTGTGAACCCCGCGCAGCGACGACCCCAGTGATGCGAGCAGCTTACAAAAACTGACGTCGACCTCATGCACGCGCGTTAAACCGTCGAGCGTCGTCAACTGTCGGCATCGTGCGAGCACAAGTCGATCGAGTGGTGGAAGGTGCTGCAGGTCCGTCGGAGAGAAACCTGTGCAGCTGGACAAATCAAGCTCGCGCAGACTGGAACTCTCTCCAAGCGGTGTCAAGTCCTTCACTGCATCGCATTGCCGCAACGAAAGCTCTCGAACGCCTTTGACCAATGCAGAGATGTCGCTGATGTTTCTGCACAGCGCTAGCTGTAGCTTTGGCACTTCCCCAATGCGCTCACGTCGGTCACGTTGATGCAACCAGTGAGGTCAAGATCCTGCACCTTGGTCAAAGCGGAGACGTCGACGATCCCCAAGCACTTGCGCAGCTTTAGCGTGTGGATGCTGCCTAGAGAGCTCACGTCGGTGACGTTCACACAGCCGGAGAGGTTCAGCTCGTACACATTGCCGGATCCCAAAGCGCTCACGTTCCTCACATTTGCGCAGCCTCAAGGTTGAGTTCGTGCACGCTCTTGAGCATGCTTACGTCGACGATTTCCGGGCAGTTGCGCAGGCTTACACGACGCACGTGCTGCAACGCGCTGACGTCGCTGAGTCCCCGGCACACGTTGAGCTGCACCGACTCGCATTTCGCCAGTGGTGCGAGCTCCGAGACGCGGTGGCAGTAGGACAAATCCACGTGCCGCGAGTCCTCCAGGAACGAAACGTCCTCCAGAAAGCTGCAGTAGCTCAAATCCACCTCGTGAATGCCAGACAACCAGTGCAGACCGTCGACCTGGCTGCATCCACTCAGTCCGAGCTCGCGTAAATTGTTCACACCGTCAAACAGCCGAACACGCGCAATGCCCGACAAGTTGAGACTTCGGACGTGACTATCGCCACTGCCTTGAATGCAGTCTTGAAGCACCTTTGGACACGCGTAACGCGTCAGCATAGTCACTCCATTCTCGTCCGTGAAGACTTCCTCCGCTGGCACAGGTTCTGGCGCAGGCTCATTGCGCTCCAAGTCGATGATGTTCAAGCTGCCGGACGCGTTCAAGTTGTAGTGGATACTCTCGTGCAGTCTGCCGGTCTCTGGGTGCTCTCCGACCGGTTGGAAGGCCACATTGCGAAGGTTTTGCCACTTGGACAGCACGCATAGCAACTCGGGAAGAGTGCAAGCTAGCGAAGCCTCGACACGAAGTTGAGCGTGCTCGTGCACCACGTCGTAAAAGTAGCGACTCAGCTCTGCCAATGCAACGGCCTCGTTAAGTGTCAGGAACGGGATCACATGCTGGTCCCAGAGCTCAATCGGCAGCGTGTGCTGCAAGTGGCAACTCGAATCGGAGTTCGAAGACTGCTGCATTGTCCAGTGTGAAGATCTGCCCGCACGAGACGAAGTGGCTGGCGCGCAGTGCCGTTGCAGCGAGCCATCCGCCACGGTTTGCCATGGAGATCGCCACCTGCCAGGCCGCTTGTCTTGGAGATGCAACAATGACCACTAAATCAACTGACCAGATGCCCATCACCCCCTGCCACGTCAGAAACTCTGAGTCCGGCTCAGATATAGTACCACAAAATAGTCATCTTACCCAAAAGCTTCTTCAAAGTGTACCCCGCCTCATGGAGCTGCGACGGCGGCATCCCATGGCCTTCTCGGCGGCCGACGGGCCCTCGAACGCGCGCGCAGAGCCACGCGTCGTCATCTCCGAGTCGTTCTCCCGGCGCCGTCGTCCGTTTGCGCTCTCTCGCCCCCTGCGTCCCGCATTCCAGCGCCTCAAGCTCAAGAAGCCTGCAAATCCTGGCTCCGACGTCGATAGCGGCGGCGAAAACGGAGCCAATGGATCCTGCGGCAAGAGACGACGTCCTGAGCACTTGCAGGCTCCGGTGTCGACCCATTTGAAGCTGCAACGCTTCGCTCCGACGCAGAGACTGGTGGACGACAAGTCGGACTTTTGTCTGTATGTGGAACTGAATTCCGAGCAGGAGGACCGACTAGAGGACGCGCATGCCATTGTACAGGTCACAGCCAGTGCACTAAGAGCAGCAGGATGTAGAGTATCGGTGCACAGTCTGCAGGCGCCCGACTCGGAGGTTCTTGCCACTTGCAAGGCGGATACACAGGCCTACGCGCTGCTGATCGGCACCGATGTGCCGGACGAGAGTGTCACGGAGAGAGGCAAGTGGGCGGGGCGAGTGGCCATGCAGTTGGCGCCCTGGGTGACGCAGCATCCAGACTATGCAAGCCACGTACTGCCATTGACTGGCGCAGCGCAGAGTCAGCGACTGTGCAAGATGATTTTGACAGAGCTGAGACTAGAGCTGGACGTCTGCTGTCTGCATGAAGGAGGACACGGCGTTGCTGACCATACAAAGAGACCCCGATGCTGCTGAGTGCAAGGGAGAAGCTTCTGCCTCAGGTGATGACAGCGCCAGGGTTCTCGAACGTCGTGCTATACCCATTGCATCGGGACGAGGCGAGGCAGCAACTCACACGGCGCTGGGGTGCGCAGTCGTCGCTGGCGCTACCTCCGTTGGTAGATATCTACGCGTACTTTGGGCCGCGTATTGCCATGTACTTTGCCTGGTTGGCGTTCTACACAAGGATGTTGGTGTTGCCGAGCATCTATGGAGTTGTGGTGCACGTCCTGGGGCTGCTGAACTTGGCTCCGAGTTACACGCTCCACTGTGTGTTCATCGCGATCGGTACTTCGCTCATTGCAGACATGTGGCGGCGGCGCCAACGGGAAGTGGAGTTCAAGTGGCGCTACGATGGAGTACTGTCGTCCTTGCACGCGACGATGCGGCCTCAATTCCGAGGTGAATGGATGCAGGACCCCGTCACTGGTGTACGATGCTTTGACTTCCCACACCATAAGCGGCTACTTCGCCAATTGCTAGCTATTCCTCTATTGGTATCGATGTGCTGCTTGGTAGGAGGCTATGTCATTGGACTACACGTGCTCTCGGAGCGTCTTCGAGAACATTATCGCGGCAGCTGCGATCACGCGCGGATCCCACAACCACAAACTGACTGGGGAAGTGGATATTGGTTGTATCTGTCGGCCAACTGGATCCCCAGCAACGATGCGACTACGTGCGCGATCGTTTCCCATGGTCCGAGCGTTCTGAACGCTGTGATTATCTATGTCATGGATGTCTTGTACCAGTTGCTAGCTCGAAAGTTGACAGAGTTCGAGAACTATCGCACTCTGGATGAGCACGAAGCACATCTCGTGGCGAAGCGCATGCCGTTTCATCTCGTGAACAGCAATGCGTCACTCTGGTTTCTCGCCTTCTACGTGCAGCGTCTAGACCGCGTTCGTGAGCGGCTTTGGGTTCTGCTTGTGGCTACTCAACTGTTAGATAACTTTAAAGAGGTTGGACTGCCATTAGCCATCTCCGTTGGCGGTCAAGTCGTTACGGCGGAGAACAAACGACGTCGTCGGCAGAGTCACCACGTCGAATACGGAGTAGGTAGTGCTCTGCAGCGGGAAAACTCAATGCCGCCGGCACTGACTTTCAAGCGCGAAACAATCGACGTTGCGAAGGCGGCCACTGAACAGAGGCTGGCTCGAGTCATTATGCAGAAACGACAGGCAAAGTACCAAGACATTTTCGCGGACTACAAGGAACTCATGGTGCAATTCGGCTACGTGACGCTCTACAGCCCTGTGTTTCCTCTTGCAGCAGCCTTTGCGTGGCTAAACAACGTGATTGAAAGTCGCTCGGACTTGCTCAAGTTGGTGAACCGCCACGGCTACCAACGTCCAATTGCCCAGCACGCACGGGGCATTGGAGTGTGGGAGAAGGTGCTGGTGAGCTTCTCAGGGGTGGCCGTGGTGGTCAACTGCGCTCTCGTGTGGACGTACGAACTGGACGACTTGCTGCCTTCGTGGTCGGAGCTTCAACGCTTCGCTTTCATTGTGGTGCGTGTAGACAACGTTGCTTTTTGTGAGAGAGGTTTTAAGCTTGTGGTTTTGCTAAACGATAGGGATGCGAGCACGTCGTTTTCGCCATCAAGGCCTGGCTGAACTGGGCTGTGCCCGAAGTGCCCGTGACATCGTCGTTGAGCAAGAAGCCGGTGTTGTCGCCACGCGCGCACGAAAAGCAGATTAAGGACGGCAGTAACGACGAACCTCTTGTTGGGGTGAGAGGATGATGACTAGGAGCAAACGAGTTGGGGGAGAAAAGCATAGATAACAATAAAATCAAACTGATCAGGCTTGCTCCGTAACTACATGTAGTTGCTAGCGACTACGTGACTAGCAGCCAGTTCCTCCAGCGATGGCTAGGCATGACGTCGACGGGTAAATGGACATGATGTTGACCATGACCGTCCAACAGAGCGAAAACGCAAAGTAGATGACAGTAAACACCCCCATGAACCTGCTGGAGCCGCCGTTGCGCTTGAGCTGCTGGGTCTCTGCTTTCTGACGAGGCAGTAGCGGCAGGAAGAGCAGTCCGGCCAAATTCATGGTGTACCGGATGATGAGGACGTAGGTCACATCCCAACGCACGTGGGTGGTATCATCGACAATGTCGGCGTTCATCACGTCGAATTGGCTGTCGACGTTCTTGGACAATGTGCTGGCCAGCGGGATGGCAATGTTAGAGATCGACCCCACCAGACCGTACACGGCTCCTTCGTTACCCTCTCCAGCCAATTCGACAATCACATACGTGGAAATGACAAAGCTGATGCCGTTCGGGAGATTCTCGACGACGGGCACGCCCAGCCAGAACCACTGGTTGCGAATGACGTCCCAAGTCGTTAGCACCGTCACGATGAAATCCATGACTGTCACGGCGATGATTGTGATGGCATGCATCGACCGCCAGTTCCAATGGAGACCAACCTTTCCCGTGTAGTACAGCGTTGAGGCGAAGATAGCGTTGCCGATAATGGCCATGACCTTCTGGTTCAGAGGAGTTGCTCCCGCCCAGTAGGACTGCATCGGGTCGGAACACGTGATCGTGAAGTTCTCAAAGATGCCCGAAATGAACTTGTACGCGATGACTTGGTACATGGGGCGCATCTGGATGAGGTGCCACAGCTCGGCCAAGTAGTCGCGGAAGATCACGCCAGGGTGTTGCTCCTCTTGGATGCAGTACCATGAGATCGGGATGACCGGCAAGCAGAAGACGGTCAGAACGACCATCAGTTGTGGGAACGTCAGCGAAAAGTTGAAATCGCCTCCGTAGTCCTTCCCGTTGAATGCCAAGCCCGTGATAATACTGGAGACCGTCACAAACACTGTACGGACCAAGTAGATCGTGGTCTGGGTGTACCCGCGCCTCGACTCGGGCTCGCGCTGAGCCACCTCGACCATCATGGCGTCAGCAGCGACATCAGCACCAACATAGCCGACCGAAGCGAGCATCATGAGCACGATGAACTTGCCGCCGGTGTGAGGGGCGTTCTTGTTGAAGGTGGCGACAATTTCGGGGTTAATTCGTCGGCATCCATCGTCGCGTACTTGTTGTCGGGGTAGTAGGGGGATCCACTATCCATGCAGGCCATTACGAGCAGCATGGCAAAGCACAGTGTCCACCCCATCAGCATGAACGGCCGGCGACGATACCCAAACACTGGCACGCAGTCGGTGATAACACCGTAGAAAATCTTGAAGGACCACGGCATGTTCAGCAGGACGGTGGCCGACACCACCTGCGTGCCTTCCATGTTGAGGTAGTTGAACAGGAACGGATAGACCGTGCCGGGCAGCGTACCGAAGATCATGCCCACGGCGGCGTACTGCACGATCAGTCCGATGTTTTCGCGACTCCAAATGTTGAGTTCTCTACCCTCGCGAAGGGCGCCGCCCTCAAACTCCGTCGGGGACTGCGTGTTGAGGTACCATTCGTCCTCTTTCCGGGGAGAGTACGTGAAGTCCGTCGACGGCGCAGGCGCCAGCAAGTCGATTTTCTTGCGCGGCGTGGTGCTGGTGTTCATCGGTTCTTCGAGTAGCGGTAGAATGGTTGCTACAGGTCAGCCTTAATCAACCGAGAAAAAGTATAACTGATGAACCGAGTGGCGGGATTTGGAGCTTTTCAAGCAAGTGAACGTCTGTCACCAACGCCATGCATTGTAGAGGCTCCTGTCCACGTCGAAGTCCGAGCACCTGGTAAAGCAGCAGGATGCGTGACTGATGTGTCTGACCAAAAGTCTCGAGTGACAGCAGTCGTCGACAGCACAACCTCAATCTTGGTTAGACTCTCGGCACCACGCCAACGATTGGGGGCCCAAGCTCCTGCACAAAATCTGGTGAACGCTTGCGACCACGAGGTCTCCGATACCTTCTCTGTTTTCGATCGAGAGGTTCAGGCCGACATAGAGACCTTCGTTCGGCTGTTCAATCTCACGCAAATCGACCTAGATTGACAAGCCGCCGTCTGTTGATCCGCGCTCTTATCTTCAAGTTTATCGTTTTTCAACACCACACTACTTTTTGCCATCAGCACAGTTTATAGTTTGTCCGACCCCTGCGGCTGGTAGGTGTAAACGCGGCTGTCAAGGCTCAACTCAAGCTGTGCATTGACGCATTGGTCTCTACATGGCGTCCACGATATACATGGCTGTTATTGAGATCGTTTTTACAGAAAGTTGGTTGGCAGGAACAGCATAGTTTTTGCTGTAGCAATTCATACCTAGTACTATTACTGTAGCTTGGCAGGCATTTGATGATGCCGTGGGTTTTGGAGGGACCTCGGTACATTCGTTCCTTTGAAACGGAGCAGCGACAGCGGCGGCGAGGTTTCTAGATTTCCAGCCGGAAAACGCTCTTGTGCTTCTGAACGCGGCGCCACCGAATACCATTTACTGGGACTATGAGAGAAAAGATGCCTCCGCGTTCGGTCGACTTCGTTGTTGCTACGACACCCGTGCAAATGCTTCTTCTGGTGATGTCGTCATGTGTGATTGGTCTCCTTGGTAGGCTTCTGAACTAGCAACCTGACGACCAAAGTGGTTTTTGGTTTTCACAAGTTGTAAAACCGGAGCCCTTGAGAAACACTAGATGCGACTTCTTCCATCGGAGTGTCTGGCAAATACAGTATTAGAACACCAGCAAATTGTTGCCAGCATTTCCGTCGCATCTTGACAACATGTACGTGCCCGAGCTCGACAAGCATCGGGTGAAGCTAACTCAAACAACAATACCCAAGAAGCATGACTGACCAGAAAGAAACGTGGCACAAAGTTAAACCTTCGTGTGGCACAGTGAAATCAGCGTTGAAACTCGTAGAGTGTGAAAAAAAAAGTGTGGATTTCAAGATCACAAGCTTCTTGCGGTAGAAAAAGAAAACGTCTCCTTCTAAATTGCATCTCTGTTGTAGAACTTCCTCGGAGCTGCAGCCACGTCAGGTTTTGCAAACTCGAGTGACAGGCTTCCGATCAAACAAGCGTTGCCTGTCCACATGTGAGTCAGGGATGCGGTTGCAATTTTCGCGACTGGCGCAGTTATCCGGATGGCGTGCTCGATCTCTTGCTTGATGGATGTCAGCCACGAGCCCACGTGCATGACGAGCAAAGCCCTTCGAGCCAAGAAGGCCAAGTATGCTTCAACCACATCGTTTCCAGAGACAACTTGTCTGTGGATTCTTGCCGTGCATCGGTAGGCATTGTAAGGGGACATGGTTGTTGATACAATCGGGACGTTTGTGCCCCGCAAGCACGGCGTACCCCGCTGAACTCCGCATCAATTTGACGAACGGCTCTAAAGAGCGAGAGACTCATCCAGCACGCGGCGAGCAGCGTGATTCTGCAACAGTGTGAGCCAGCGTTGAGGCTGTTATCGTCGATTGCTTCCGTTCGTCTGGATACCGTTTCAAACAATTTTGCAACCACGTGAAGCAGGCCGATACCAGCGGATACCTTCACGTGAAGGGTACCTGCTGCTCGTATCGGCCTGATTGCGACTCACCATCTTTCGTGCGGTGCTGCGCAGTGCGCGTGTGCACTCGGTGCACTGCACCGCACGGTCCCGAGTCGGGGCCCGACCTCCTCCCGGCGTCAATCTTCGCGTTGTCGGTGCATTTCAAACATTGTTGCGGACCTCCCTCACACCAGACGATACACGAACGCAAAGCAACATGGAGAGGTAGCCCATGTACTGTATTCAACAACCTCCTCACATTGGCGGCTGGCCTGTGGAACTCTATCTGAGTGGAGCTGCTGAGCCTTCCTCATACCTGCACATTTCCCGATTGGCTTCCTCGGTGGTGCATCTCCAAACAACAAGGATACTCTGGCAGCTGGCTGTGCACCATGGCTAGCAATCCCAAGCTCGATGCGTTGTCACCAGTGGCGGCTGGCATCTCGCCCCAGCCCAAGGACTTCGAGCCCATGAAGACACCCAACAACGACATTGAAGGTGGCGCCCTGCGAGCTGGTGGCGCGATCAACGTGTGGAGTCGCGAGTACATTGGCATCGTCGTGCAGTACGCTGCTGTGGGTATGATCTACGGCACGCTGCCCGGCACGGTCTACCCGTTCCTGTTCAACTACCTCAACATGGAGAGCACCCAAGTCGTGTCGGCTACCGTGCTGCTCAACTTGCCATGGTCCTTCAAGCTCTTCTACGGCATGATCACGGACTGCCTGCCTATCATGGGATACCGCCGCCGCCCATTCATGATCATCGGCTGGACGCTGTGTTTCATCATGCTGCTCATCATGTCGTGCATGAAGGCCGGAGACCCGTACTACCCAGAGTACGCGTACGCTTCGATGAACGTCACCTCGCTGTCGCCCGAAGTCGTCGCTACGTTCAACACGGACGCCCCTCCACTGGCAGCAAGTTTATCGTGCTCATGATGATTGCTGCCATCGGCTACGTTGGTGCTGACGTAGCCGCCGACGCCATGATGGTCGAAGTAGCTCAGCGTGAGCCCGAGGCAACGCGCGGATACACCCAGACGACCATTTACATGGTGCGAACCGTGTTCGTCACGATCTCGAGCATTCTCACGGGCTTTGCCTTCAACGGCACGCACTATGGTGGCGACTTTGACTTCTCGCTGAGCTTTCCGCAGTTGATGATCATCCTCACGATCGTCTGCTTGCCAGTGATGCCGCTGACCTGGTACTTCATCAAGGAAGACAAGCACGAGGGTATCGTGTTCAGCACGTACATCAGAGAGCTGTGGGCACTCATTCAGACACGCCCCATGTACCAAGTCATTGCGTACAAGTTCTTCTCGGGCATCTTTGAGAACTTCACCATCACGGCGTCCTCGGCCATGCAGGCGTACTGGGCCGGTGTTACGCCCCTGAATGAGAAGATCTTGGCCATCATCGGCAACGGAATCTTCGCCCTCACGCTATACTTCACGGGCAAGTACGGACTCAACTGGAACTGGCGGTGGATGCACGCCACCATGATCATCGCCGTGACGGTGCTCGACTGCTTCGTGACGCTGCTCACCACTTGGGACGTTGTCCGCAACCAGTGGTTCTGGCTGGGCGTGCCCGTCGTGGAGAACCTCCCGAGCGGTCTGTCGTTCGTCATTGGCACGTACGTCATCGTGGAGCTGAGCGGAGAGGGTAACGAAGGCGCTGTCTACGGCCTCGTCGGGTCCGTCTCGAACCTCGCCATCCCGTTCGCCAGCACCATCACCAAGAACGTCGACAGCAGCTTCGACGTCGCCAACGCTGACATTGCCAGCGACACGACCCACGTGCGCCGGGAAGTCACGTACATTCTCATCATCCGCTACGCCATGAACCTGGCGGGGCTGCTCTTCCTGCCGCTGCTGCCCCGGCAGAAGGCCGAGACGAACGAGCTCAAGCAGAACGGCGGCTCCAGTCGCATCATGGGCTTCATCACACTCGGCTACTTTGCCTTTGCGCTCGTGTGGTCCACGATGGTCAACATCATGTCCATCTACCCCTCGACGTCGTGCCTGCGCATTGCCGGCGGCACTGGCTGCTGAAAGGAAAGTTTTCGGATAATTGTGTATCTCAATATTCACATTAGCGACTGTGATATTCATGTTCACTATTGCGATATTGTCAATGCAATATTTCGGCGCCTCCCGTGGCGATTTGTATCGTGTGAGTGAAGGTCTTTATTTTGTCTTGCAAGTCGTCTCCATTTTCGATCTTGCCTTGCAGTGCGCATGGAAACCTCTTCGGCCTTCGCTGCGCCTTGCTCGCGCTTATCAGACGAGTTGAGCCGCTTCCTGGATGCTCTAGAGGCCACCACAGACGCCGACAAGGCTGTCCACATGCGCAAGGGCCGACAGCAGCTGGACGCGTTCCTCGACCGGCAGCATCACGGCGTCGATCGCCTGGAGCAGGCGATCGCCAGCGAGTCGCAGCTGTGGCAGGAGCACGTGCAAAAGGCCGAAAAGACAAGGACGTCCGAGTGCAGCAGCGCCACGTACTGCCAGATCTGCTGCCTGGGCTGAAGGCCATCCACGACATCAAAGTAGGGAGACCAGGCAGACCCGACGACGCCATCTACCAAAAGTCCCAGTACGCTCGGGAGTGGCTACCACGAGGCAACTGCATTGCCGAGTGGAGCCCAGTGCAGGAAGTTGCAAATGGCCAAACGCAGCAGTCAAATAAGAAGACCCGCTCAAGAAAAAAGATAAGAAAGCAGTAACCACCGACGTGGACGAGCAGGCGGACGCCCCGTCGATATCGACCGCCCAGAGTGAAAGCTCGCTCTTCTTTCCTCTAGTCCGAGGATACCGCAAGTTCACAGGCCAAGAAGACGACGGTGAGCTTAAAAGAAAACTGGGAATGAAGACGAGGAGCTATCCAAGTTTTTCTCCAAGCCTCAGGCACAGAGCGAGTGGGTGATTTCAACAACGAAAGAGAACGGGGAGGCTGGCCACCTCTCGGTTATCAAACGCTCAGACGGACAGTTTGTTTTCGTCACTGGATCGAAAACACACACCTCGTAGTCCAGACGATCGAAGACATCCAGCGCACGAGAGAGAACACTCGGCGCGCTGATGGCAGCGACCCGTTTCTCGCTGCGGCTCCCATCGGAGCGGCAATTTTGCGCATGCTTTTCGCCCTTGAGCCGGACAAGTGCAATTTGCTGTGCGAGTTTTTGTGGCAAACGCGAGCAACTGCGTCTTTCGAGGTGCTGTGCCCCAGTCACCAACACGTGCAATTGCTCGACTACTTGGCTGAAGACACGCCCGTGTTTTATGGGCTGTCGTTGATGGGCCACACTCCGTTGGAAGGCACTGAGATTTGTGTAAACCCCGTGCTATTGTACGAGTTCATGCACGCCCTCGGAGTTCGCACGGTGACGTACGATGTCGCACCGTTCAATCCTACTGCGTTTGAAGCGGCGCTTGAACGCAGCAAACGCGCTTATCAGCACGAGGGTGGCGTGCATTTGTTCCTCGACGAGGACGCCAACGTGATTGGCATGCAGAAACACAAGAGCGTGTGGTATGTTTGTCTTCGTGCAATCCGCGAGAAGGCCAAGACATTTTGCCGGTCACTCAACTCTAAAAAGCCCCAAAGGGAAGAGCGAAACCTTTGTCGGCCGCGCAAGCTTTGGACAGCGCGAAGCAGTCAGTGCAGAAGCGCTTTCTTGCCATCCCTGCGTTCTTGCACATTTCAAATGATGTCTGCAATGCGTACGAAGCTCTTGGCGAACGATTTCTGGCGTATCTTTTCGAAGAAAAGCTTTACTGCGGGGTTGCCGTCGGGAAAGAGCAGGAAGAGAGTTGCAAGAAGGTTGCCAGGGACGTGGCTGACGTCTTCCCCGTCGTGTGGAAGACGTTCTTGGAACATACAGGCGCAAGCGATGCCATTGCTCAGTAGTGCCTACTAGAAAACTTGAATCATAGATTATTTCGCTACACCATCAACCTGTTACATGTAGTTACTCTTGTCTTGCCACCACCAGGTTTTTACGGTGCCGTCGTGAGAACTCGAAGCTAATAGCGCCTGCTTCTCATGCCAACGGGCATTATACGTCACACCACGATGCCCTGCTAACCGCTCGAGCAGTTTGCCGGTGGCCACTTCCCAAACGTAAACAAAGCCATCCTCAGACCCGCCCAATACAAAGCTTTCTCTCGGGCCAAACGACGCACGGACAATGTTCTTGGCTGTGTTTTGGTGGCCCTTAAAGCGCTGGAGTGGCCGCTGCTCTGCGCTGCGGTTGTTTGAAAACGTGCTGCTCCCGTTGATACTGCCGCTTGCACTCAGATTCCCGCTGCTTCCTCCGTAGCCACCACCACCGGAGATACCAACGCCGTTTGCTGAGGCGTATCCCGTTCCGTAGCCGTTGCCTAAAACATTACCACCGGCGCCCACATAACTACTAAGAGACCCACTTGAACCACCACTCGATGCTGTACTACTTAGACCAGTCGACAAGTGGGCACGCGGCGTGTGAAGCATTCGCAAGTCCCACAGACGGTTGCTGTTGTTTCGCGAGCCGCTGAGTAGCGTGTACCCGTTCGTCGCCATCGAGATCGACGTGACTTCGCCAAGCGTTTGACGCAGCGTGTGGACGCAGAGACCACTCAGAATATCCCACAACCGGATCGTGCCATCCTTTGAGCCGCTTACAATGAAGTTCGCATGCCTGTTGAACTGGACATCGCACACAGACGCAAAGTGGCCTCGGAAAGTCTTTGCCACGGCGCCAGTAGCAATGTCCCACAAGCGCACACTTTGATCGTAGCCTCCAGTCACTAAATGTGTTTCACTTGGGTGCAAGTTTACTGTGTAAACGTCGCCACCATTCGGACTCATGAGTGTTGCAAGACACTCTGCAGAAGTCACCGAGTAGCTGTGGGGCAAAGTGGTAGCCGCGGCAATCGCTGCATTAGCACCGGATGCAGTCTCCGCCGCAGACTGCATCACGTTGGCCCCACGCTGGCCGTTGTGAAGATCCTCATCGTCACTCTGAGCCTCCTCCGCAGCTGCACGCTCAGCCAACGCGGCACGCAGATCCCAAACTTTCACAGTGCCGTCACCAGAACCAGAATACAGTCGCTCCCCGGACGCGCTTGCCGCAAGATACCAAATGCGCGACGAATGCCCAAGCAAGTCTCGTGTCCAATACCGGCACACAGTGCCCATCGTTTCATCCGGCTCTTCTTCGCCACCTTCCTGCTGCGCTGCTGGCAACTCCGCCGGCCAGAGCTTAATGCTTGCATCGCTCGATCCGGATGCCAGAAGTTCGCCGTCTGTGCCTACAAAAGTGACAAATTTCACGTTCTGCGAATGCCCCACGTAGGTGCTTTTGACCGCATTCGGTAGAACTTCGCACTCAAAGTCCCTCAGAAGGGTCGTAACCTTAGGGATGGTCTTGGGGTGATACCGACTGAACTCCATCTGGTAGGCCGCACTTTGGTGTAGTAGCTGCACTAGTCGGTTGTCTGGCATTGCGACGGGAGGCACTGTCAACGCTGTGTCTCCGTCCTGCTGCGGTGATATGACCTCTTCGAGCGCAAAGGTGGCTCTCAGCTGCTCCACCAGCTTTTCTCTTGACCGAACGACCCCTTCCCAGTCGCGGAATGCGTCCGACTCTCCAACGGCCTTGCAGGTGAGTAGGTAGCAGAGCTCTTTGAACTCGTGGCGACTGGAGCTCGTAGCCACCGCCACCTTCTCCAGCGGCTTGAGGTGCGTGGTGAGGAAGGTGAACGCTTTCTGGTACTCCTGTCGGTCGATGAGCTCCAGATATTCCTGCTTGCAGACCGCGTAGAGGAAGCCCTGGTGTGCTGCGTGGAACTTCTTGAGGTGTTTGCCCAGCAGTTTGGCCACCAGGTCCCAGTCTCCGTCCATGATGGCCGCGCCGAGCCTCCGTAGTGCATCTCTCTCCTGCAGTCTCCCATGGCGCTTGACGTTGGCCTCGTCCTGGATGGTGGCGCTGGACATGGAGTAACCTTCCTGCTGCAGATACTGCGTGATGAGCGCCAGCATCTCCTGCTGGATCTGCGGGTCCTGGGGTCGAACGTCGCCTCCGGGGGATGGTGGTGCGGTGGTGGCCTACATGGGACCACTGGGCGACTGCCGGGGCCCGCTGGCGCTGGAGCGGCGCGAAGTAGGAGGCAGCGGAGGCGGAGCGGCGCTCATATGATGCAGGGAGCCAAATTTTGAGCTGGTGGCACAATCTTGGCACATGGCTACATTCATTGGTTAACGGCAACGGCAACACTTCCTTCGGTGTCGCTGTACATCGAGCGAATATTAGACTACGCTGCTCACGGCTCTGCTTCATCGAGCAATGAGTGTACAGGCGTCGAGTCGACTCACGCGAAGTCGTTGCCGCCTCGGCCGACAAGGCTGTGCCGGTTGAGACTCGCCAGACTGCTCTGTCGCGACACGGCGCTGGTGTAGGACGAATTGGCCGTCACGGACGATAGCCTGGCCCAGTACGCGGCGTCGTCGACGTCTTCTTCCGCCACTCGGCACTCCACGAGCTCCTCTCGTGCGATTGCGCGTACGTCGCAGTTCTCCACGGCAGTCATGCACGACACACAGAAAGAGCGCTTCCGCTCGAGCACCGTGTGCTGGTCCGGTGCCAGCGCGACCACCGTCTTCTTCACTGCGCACTTGGAGCACACAGGCAACTCGCAACTTGAGCAGGTCCGTCGGATGGATGCCAAAAAGCTAGAGGCCTTATTGCACACGACACATCGGACAGTCTGGTGGGGTGAGTGCGCTCGATACCGCTGCTTGGGCGTCACAAAGTCGTCGAGGTCGTCTGCGAACGAGTACGTCCGCGTGGACTGAGAGCTCCACCCACAGTTCTTCCGCACTTTCCAAGACAACTTCTTTGCTAATGCACAAGTGCTTCTCCGTGCGTAGGACGACCATTGCGAGGCGATAGCCTGGAGCGACATGTTCTTGATCACGTCGTTTTCAGTCTTGAAGTCGAAGAAGCCGCGCACATAGCACTCGACGGTCGCCGGGGTCTTTTGCCGATACAGTGCGCAGACTGACATGTTGCCACGCTCGATGCCATAGGTCGCTTCAAAGCTGGGAATGTCCGAGAGAGCCACCGAGTGCGAGATGCTGTACCCAACCTGCTCGCGTCCGTGCGCAGTCACGATTCCTGTGGCGTCCAGTGAAACGTAGTCTCGGTCGTCGTAGAGCCTCCATTTCAGGGCTACAGAGCGGAAGGGGTCGTCAAAGCTGGGTCGCACGATCTCGTGGAGCACCTTGCTGTCCTGGACACTGTCTTTCGTGCAGGCGGACTGGATCCTCATGGCCTCGTCGGTCGTTGCTACGGCCCCGTACATGACATCCTCGAGCTTGCCCTCGATCGTTCCTAGCAGCAACAGTTGCGGGGTGGAGGGGCCTTGCGCCGATGTGGGGAGCGCTCGCTGTAAATGCGAACGGTGCTCTTCCGTCGGACTTCGCGCCACCGCTTGGGGTCTGCACGTCCGTCTTTCGTCACCACAAGCGTGTTGTACTGGGCGATGTTGTGTCCGGCCAGCGTGTCTGCGAGGTTCTGAAGCATGTTCGAGTCCTGTCGGGAGATTCGAGGCTCGGGCAGCAGGTGCACGAGCTGCATTCTGTTCCCTGTATGATGATTGCAAAATGACTCGGAAGTGGAAGCACCACACCTGCGCATTGCACCCGGCAAGCCTAAGACGAAAAGAACAAATTAGAGCTCAAGGCCAGCTAGACAAACTGGATCTCGTCTTCACTTGGGCTGAGCAAGAAGTCCAGCTAGCAAGAAGAATACGCTTTTCCGAGCCGCAATCACTGGATTTCGTTGGAAGCTACGCTTTTCGCCATGACTGGCACCGGTGGTGTATGTGCGGAGCGGTCCGGTACCATCGGTGCTGGCGAATAAGGCCGCTGGAGCAAGCTCTTTCGTGGCCGGTGTGCGAAGCACGCCAACTCCCGCGTGTTGGCGTTCATGGAAGACGGACTTGAAAGATTAGATCTTTAGCACCGGCCGCTTCCCATGCATGTGAGCGCACCACCGTGCTTCGGCTAGGCTTGGCGCTCTTCAGCTGGGCCCCGGACAGCACCCTTCAACGTTGACAGCGTTGTTTAGCCCTGACCTAGGGTCAGGCAACAGTGCTGGCAGACACCGTGCTCGGTGCTCGGCGTCTGACCGCTGGCTGAACTTTGCTGGCGTTCGAGGGGCGATTCTCGGCAGAATGTGGGCCCCAACTCTTCGAAAGTCTACCTTGCATGGACCTCGGACACTGCGACCAGAGTGGAGACTCGATCGTTTGGTTCGACCCGTGAGCACCCAGCTCCGAAGTCACAGCTACTTTCGCGACCGAAGAAGACAAGCGCAGCGATAGATGACTCGCTTCAGAACGAAATCTACCGGCTCGAACGCAACCGCTTTCGAGCTCGGACCCGGCGACAGCCATGCGTCTCTCTCAACACCTCCCGGCACTGGAAGTGTCCAAACAGCAAGCCACCATGCTACAAAACCTCGGCGAAACTCTGGCGATCCACAACATGGAGCAATTCAACACGCTGCTAGTAACAAAAGATGGCCAGGCAGATCCTAAGCGGTGGCGAGAAGTTCGCCGTCGGGGCAGTGTGCGCATTTACACCGAGCGCTCTTCGACGTTGGCGCAAGGCCCCTCGACACCGCAGCTTCTACTGTTGGGAACAGTGGAGGGCGAACTCGAGGACATTATGTATGGGGTCGTCGCAACAACTGACGAGGCCATGAAGATCAAGTCGGCGTGCACTCATGACGGTGTCCAGAACAGCAAGGTGCTGTGCGAGTTATTATGTCCAACATTTGAAGACCCATTCCGCCACATTAGCGTCAAGTGGAGGCTCTACGACTCCAACAGCGACTCCGTATCGCTCGAGGCCACTGGAATTGCTGGGACTACAAAGTGCGAGCGGATCGGATACCGCATCTCACACTCTGTCGCGTTTTCCGAACTCCCAAGTTTTGACAGCATTGAACGCATTAACATGTCAGTCTGTTCGCTGTATCGGCAAAAGACCTCGTCGACGGTTGAATGCTACGTCCGCGGCTTCTTCGACTTGCGTACGCAGGACGAAATGATCGGCAACTTGAGTCTGCAGGGAATAGCTGCGCATTGGGCAGCCTTCTCCCGAAAAAGTGAGTGCGCGCTGATGAAGAAACTCGCGTGGAAAATGCGCAAGAGCTACAGGTGGACTCCGTCATCGTTAAGAACGTATTCGTTCGCCGATGATATCAGCGACTTCAAAACTCCCAAGATGAAGCGCTTGCAGGTTGGACTAAGAGCACTTATCTCAGCGAGATGCAACGCGTGCCGGAAGCGATCGAGATTCATGCACACGTGCGCAAACTCTGCAATCGCCTGGTCTGCTCCAAGTGCTACACACGAAAGCGAGTGTGTGCCGTGGCGCCAGACAAATTCTCCATGTTGGAAAAGAAGCGAGCTTTTGCGCAGATTGCATGCGCGAAGTTCACAACACAAGCGCGTTGAGTATCGCACGGGAGGAATTTCTCGCAGAACGCGGCGACCAAGAGGAATCGTGTTGGAATTCAACCGGCGGATTGTTTTGGAGCAGTGGAACTTCGACCTGCACCCTACTCATGTCAGGAGCTCGACAGCGAGCTAGCAGTATTTCCGACTACTAGTAGCAGCCTTGCTTTCGTATCAACACAACTTCCATTTTGCCACTTAACTTATACTAGTTTAGTACGCCTCTCGCCGAATTTCCTCGCGAGCAACAGTAACGGCGTCGCTGAGCGATACTTCTTGGATGCACCGTGCGCAGAAATTCCTTTTCGTCTCGACCACTTCACTTGCTTTGGGATTCACGATCGACAGTGTCTTCTTCACGCAGCAGCGGGAACACACAGCGTTCAAGCAGATACTGCACGCCTTGGCTCCACCAAGCAGACCAAAAGGCTTATTGCAGAGTCGACAGGTAGTGCGCGTCGTCACCGGTTTGCGAGCCTTCGCGATCGGCTCGCCGCAAGCGACCTGCTGCTTCAAGCGCCACACGATCTTCTTCATGTGTGCGAGCTCTGCAATCCGCGCGTGAGAGAGCCACTGGTTTGCCACAATTTGCAGCGCGACGCTGTTGGACACAGGATCGCTCTTGGTCTCGAAGTCAAACACGCCGTGTGCATAACACTCGACTGTGTTGGGTTTCTTTTGGCGGTACAGCACGCAGACCGATCGGTTGCCTCTGTCGATGCTGTGGCGATCGAACAGCGGGAGCTGCCCCTCGAAGGCGATGGAGTGCGACAGACTGTAGCCGACCCGCTCTCCGGTAGTGGCCCGCGCGAAGCCGGTGGTGTCCAAGCACACGTAGTCTCGTGTGCTGTAGAGTTGCCATTTGACGCTCACGTGTCGGAAAGGGTCGCGCTCCGACGGTGGCAACAGGCACTGGAGCACTTTGCTTTCCTCGGCTCCGTCCTGCAGCACACGCTCCTTAATTCGTTCGTCCGCGTCGGTGGCGGCCACGACCCCGTACATGACGTCGTCCAGGTCCCCTCGACCGAACCCAGCATCATGATGGTCGGCATACTGGGCGTCTCGGGGCTGGCGGGGCCGCGTTCCTCGTAGATACGGAGACTGTCGACCTTGCGGATCTCGTGCCACTGACCGGTGGGCGGCCCTTTCGCCGCGCCAGCCTTCTCTTTCTTGGGACGATGCAGCTGGTCGTACTGCTCCAGACTGTTGGCCACTAGCATGGCCTCCAGCTCCAAGAGGCCGTCGCGGTCGGCCTTAGACACATCCAGCTCTGGCAGCAGCTCGACGAATGAAGACGCCGGCATGGCCTCGCTGCTCGCGTCGACAATTAGAAAGTGCACTGACTTCCGCCAAGGAGATTCGACCGCATACATATAACGTTCAAGATTCACTCGAGCAGCGTTTGTGAAGATTCTTTGTTGCTGGGCCTCCGAGTTGAACACCTACACTGTGTCTGAATAATACACCTTGCTACGGTCACATGAGTTTACTTGCCCGCCGAGTTGGTCCTCAACTTGCTGAATTTTATCCGACCCATCCATGAAAATCGAATCAAACCATCTCGTTCTCTCGCTTCACGCGCTGCGAGGAACTTGGAGATCCTTTGGGCCATCAACTGTGACGGATACTCGACGAGATAGTAGGACACTGTCGCCAACAAGAAGATGAGGAAGCTCCGCGCAACCAATCGGTTCATGTACTTTGGCTCAGAACTGATCGTCGGGTTTCGAAGGACGAAAATGTGCAGCAAGTAGATCGAGAAGCTGATCTTGCCGCAGTACCGCAGCACACTCCACTCAAACATGGTGGAAACACACGATGGGCGGATCATCTCAACCACGAAGATCGCCGTTAGCAGAGCGCTCACATATCGGGCGCCTTTTGTGTCGGGTGCAGGGTTCTTCAAAACCCAGTCAAAAAGTAATCCTTTGAAGCACACGCTCAACAGCACCGCAATGAGGGCGTACTCAAAGACGCGGATCGCAACCGTGTGCCACCAGCGGAACTTGAACCCAGTCCCTTTCATCCACGCGTCAAGCTTCACGAACACGACAGCACCAATCGACCCCGACAGAAACGTCGGAAGGTGCGGCATCAATGGCATGTGGTGCATTCGGTATTCGTACCAGCCCTTGTAGACAGTCCACGCAAATATCGGGGCCGCGGCCACCCACCAGTAGCGACGCATGCCAAGCATGGCCAAGACGAACACGGGGATCACAAAGTAGTACGAAATCTCCAGCGGCAGCGTCCATAGTACAAATTGGCGGTGGTGGATATCAAACGTCAGCGTTTGGAACAAGTCGAAGGCCTCGGGCTTTCTCACGAGATAATACCTGTGCTGGTCCTTGAACGACATGAATGACAGCGCGATCACCACCACCGCGAACAACGGGTACACGCGGAAGAACCGCTTCGAGAAGTAGTCGGCTAACGCGAACATCCACGATCGCGGGCTTGCTCCTTGTGACAGCAGCTTCATGCTCTTCTTCATGAAGAGCCACGTCAGCAGGAACGATGACAGCACGAAGAATGTATCGACCGCCACTCCGCCGAGGTTGAACTGCTCAATATAGGCGTGGGAGTGCTGCACGGCAACCAGGACTGCAGCGAGGCCTCTGACGCCGTCGAGGAACAACACTTTGGTCGGAGGCAACGACGACTTTGGCTGGGAAGGTGGAAGTTTTTCCGTTGGGGACTTGCTGACACTGTTGAGTCGCAACAAGGTCTGTCCGTCGTCTTCCGACGCTGAAGAGGAAGACGTCACGGAGCTCGACCTCTCGATGATGTGCAATTGAATTGCGTCTGGCGGCGTGATGGAATCGCTCAGCCTTAGGTCTTGAATGTCGTTTCTAGTTCTCTTGAGCATGCTGGCCCTGTGTCTGTGCTCAAATGTTCCCCAGGTGCTCGATTCGGAAGTGGCACCCTTAATTAACCGATTGGGAAGCCTCCTTCAGTTGGTAAGAGAGAAACTGTCTTAACAGCCGCCACCGAAGTGCGTCGTTGGTAAAGTACTGTACTCATGCTTTGGATGCTGATTTGCGATGTGGTTGACCCCCGTAGTAGTCATAAGCTTTGAAGATTTGATCGTGTATTGTGGGTGTCCTACCAACGACGCATGCAAGAAAACGACTACAGGTCCATTGCCAACTCAGACCCTGGGCAACCACAACAAGCGAAAAATGATACCGTAAAACTCCTACTGTCATCGCATTGCTTAGACTACAAACATACTGCATACAGTGTATTATGCCGTCGCGGCAGCCACGTATTGCTATCGGAAAGCCTCACATACAAGAATCGCAGCTGTTGATTTGTCGTACAAAGTTTTCGGAGACTTTAACAGCTCGATCAGTATTAATCTGATCAGCTTAAATTTTCAGCATGGCGATTTGTACACACGATACCGTTGACGACCACTTCTGGAAGCGGGCTGCAGTATTATTCTGAAATGCTACTTTTTCATTCCTAGTACGAGGGTAAGTCTAATCGCGCTTCTTCAGCAACTGCATTCGGAGGGAAGGATCATAGGTCCTTTATTCTTCACTAAATTTTGGTCAGTCCAACTTCCACATGGAAATCACTGTCTCAGACGGCAATTCCCCATGTTTTTGCTGAAGGACCCCATACAAATTTCGATATAAACTATCACTTTCGTGCCTCAGCGGCATCAAGTATGGGATCGGACAATAATATCAACTGTTTGTTTGTTTTGTGTCTTTGACTATAAAAGGGAACCGCGTCGATAGATCGTGCTTGCATAAAATATACCAGGATCTCCGGAATGAGACGTGTAATCATTTGGATGAGCATCATCACGTCTTGGTCCAAAAGGAAAGCTTCAATGGAGGCTCACGCAGCAAGGGAGTGACGCCTGCGTTACGACCAGGGATAAGCGGCTTGTAAAGTTCCCTTCCAGAGCCAAGGCGCTGTCACGTTCAAACCTCGCTCACGCAAGGGCCGTGTTTAATGAAAGTGGCCGCGACGCCCGCTGAGAGTCAGTGCGGTGGAGAGTTCGGTGTTTGAGCTGCCTCGAGCATCTAACGCCCTAGACTTGATCAACGGTTCCGCGATACCCGCTTCGCTGTGCCCCGTCAGGTAATGCGAAAATTGCTGGCAGATGCAACGGATGACGACCCAGGCTTGTAGTGAGGTAGTAGTAAGGTAGAGATGGTAAGATAAAGACTGAATTCATTTGCCGTCCCCCTTAGCGAATGTCAATCACTTCACTAATCCTTCACTCCATCAGTTCAACTCGCAGCGAAAGATACTTCACATCGACCAACCATCAATCTTGCACAACAGGCTCACAGTTGGAGGATGAGGAAAGTAGCAGGGGTTTACTCGTTTAGATATAAACAATATGAAGGACCAACCTTTCTTTTCTTTTCTACATAGGGCCTGTTCTGCAGACACGTATTATGGCTGATCGGGCTTTCTTTCAGATGATATTAAAGCTTTAGCTGATCGATCAATAATCTGTTGTGTTCTGCGTGCATCAAACTGCTGAAAATTGCTCTCGTTCAGATTATTTTTCAGCCCGAATTCGGGCTGGTAGCTGATCCATCAGACTGATTGTCGGTCGACACCTTTTATAGCACATTTATTCCTCGGGGATTACCAGAACTAGATAACTTCCTCTCCGTGGCGTTCAGCTAGCAGCACCAAGTAATCTCGCCACAAACATTTTCAACAGAAACCAGCCCAGAACCGTCACCAAAAAGCAGCTCCAAAATAAGCTCACAAAGCTGAAAAGGAAGTGCAAGACATTCACGCTTCTGAAAACAAACAGTGGGTTCAGCTGGGATTCTGCTGCTCCGCAATCAGGGAGTTCATGAGTCAGGTCGCTCGACACCCCTGACCGGGTTCGGTACTGTCGGATGCTAGCCACCAGGACAGAAATTGCCACGAGGTTTTGCAGATTGGATGATAAAGGTCGGTCCAACCTGGTTCGAGAGTTCTTCGATGACGACAACGAACAAGCTGAAAGTTCGCCGTCCGAAGCAGATGACGCTGGAGGTTTTTCCAATAGCGAATCTGACGAAAGCGACCGTCACAACTAGAGTCATTTCGAACGAAGATGAAGTGCCCATACTGGCTGTTCGTTCTTGGGGCCTCAGAGCTCGCGACCGCCGTCCAGAATGCGCTTCTGCAGCAGCGAAATGTCGATGTTCGTTTATCGAGGCACCACCATGGCGTGAAGGTCAGTCCAACTTCAAATTTGAATATACTGCATTGTTTTTATATTGTAAGCTCTACCACATCTGACAGTGCGTTTTAGATGACTGCTGATCCCCGCTAGGCGTGTTCTGCCGCCAGAATAACTGATCGATCAATCAGCCAAACGCTTCTGCTTGGGATTATTTTGTCTTCAGACTGGTTGGTAAGGTTGATTTGCAGAACAGGCCCATAATGTATTTGGAGAGTATCGTCTCCAAGCACGATAGTATCATCGATGCTGACGCAGGTTCGTTGGCCGCATCAACATCCAGTTGATGCACACGTTGTGCTATCTGTATTTGATGGGGTGTCATGAGACGATGCGAAGCCCTGACTCTGCTCAGTTTTTGGGAGGGATTTTGCCCCCTATTATAATACCTCTTCCCAGGCTGAGAATAGCTGAGAGAATTTCCCCATCCGATGAAAATATCAAATGCCATCTGGATTGCATTGCAGAATCGTTGGTTTTCGCAGTAAATAAACCTAAACTCTTTCTGGTATCTATTAATAACATCGTCCTGTGGATCACTTGTAAAGTGACTTGCAGGTCGATCATGTGCAGACTCCATGAAGCTGTCCCTTGCTGAGCGGTGGAACGGGCAAGGAGCGACAAACTCAAGGTACTTGTGTGTAGCAGTTGATACGAGGGTGCAGGTGTGGCCTTTGCTCTCGGCCCTTCACAAGACGGCAGTGAATGAATTGTTTCCGGGCGTGTTCTGACTCAGAAGAGGAGCGCCGTCTGAGCACACCTGTAACATGTACGGAGCAACGAGGCCCATCCCATGCAGGAGCTCAACGAGCGTCGTTCATTATGCATGTATGGCGGTTATGGTTGATACCGGTTCTAAGTGGTTGGATGGTCGCGTTGGGAGCTGCCAGACCTGTTCAACAACTCTACAATTTGCGGCGGCCACCACATTAAGCCGGCGACAGCGAACGAGTGAAGGCCCAAGGATCAAGCGATGATAATGCGTCTAAGCTGTATCGCGTTACTGGTGGCAGCATCCCTACTCGCCAACGCCCAAGCTACTATCGAAGACTCGGTTTCGAGGACTGCATCCATTACGACAAATTCTGGTGTCCCTGCACAGATCGACGTCACCAAGCGATTCCTACGCTCGTACACCAACGAAGAGGAGGAGAGAGCTTTTGCCAAGCCGGAAGTATTTGCACATATCATGGGCTTCGACCGCACCAAGGCCGAAGCGAAAGAATGGCTGATATTCTGGCTGAACAAGAGGAAGAGCGTAGACGACGTCACCAAGATGCTGGGTCTGGCTGGGTTGTCGGAAAAGAGGTTGCACAGGCATTGAACTCGGCGGCCTTGCAGAAGTACAAGAACATGTACTACAAGCTGATCACCGGCAAGAGCTTGAGCGGCGAGGCGGTTTTTCGCGGATCGGCGGGATTGCACGCACCAAGACCCAGACGAAGGACATGTTCAGGAAGTGGCTCCAGGACGGAGTCAGCGTTGAGAAGGCAGCCAGGATTTTAGGCGCGGCTGACCCACTGAACTGGCGCGCCCTTGCCTCGTACCAAAAGATGTATTCGAAGTGGAAAGCAAACAAGGTTTTCGCGAAAATCGACGGGGTTGAAATGACCGAGTCGCAAACAAGCAAATGGCTTTTGGACATGCTCGTCAAGGACGAGACGGCAGAGAATGTTGCCAAGGCCCTTGGAGTTTGGATGCTGAAGCAAGAGGATATTCCGAAGGCCCTGAACTGGCCGGCGTTGGTCAAGTATGTACGAATGCAGAAGATGTATTCGAAGTGGAAAGCAAACAAGGTTTTCGCGAAAATCGACGGGGTTGAAATGACCGAGTCGCAAACAAGCAAATGGCTTTTGGACATGCTCGCCAAGGACGAGACGGCAGAGAATGTTGCCAAGGCCCTTGGAGTTTGGATGCTGAAGCAAGAGGATATTCCGAAGGCCCTGAACTGGCCGGCGTTGGTCAAGTATGTACGAATGCAGAAGGAATTCAATGTGTTGTAGGCGAGGACTGAGATTTCTCTCTCTTTACAAGTTGAAAAGCGAAAGCAACAAGTGGTGTGAATAGCACACTGCACAACCATGATCATGTATGGACAGTAAGCCGTGACTAAATACATGAAATACAGCTCTCAACGACCCGTGGCTACATGGCCAAGTTGTGTCTCTTGAGAAAGCTCTTCCTCCACACACCCGACGCCGCGAACAGCGAGCTGTCTATCCCCAGCTCCCTGGCCACATCCACCGCGTACTCACTTAACATTGTGCCCGTCACGGGAATGCTCATCTTCTGCATCGAGCGGAGCCACACCACGATGCACTTCTCGGCGTCGTCGCTCAACGTGAGCCCCAGTCCGGATTTGCGCAGACGGAAGGCCTTGGCGGTGCGCGCCGAGTCGCAGGCGCTCTCGATCTTGTCGCGGTCCTTGGCCCAGCCGTAGACCACGCGCTTCTTGCTGCGCTTGGCTGCGGCGCTCAGCTCCGGGAAGAACTTGTCCACCGTCTTGGCCATGTCGCCGCTCTCCTGGAAGAACTTGACCACCGCCAGCCGCGTCTCGTACGTCGAGGACGCGCGTGTGTTCTTCCGCTCCTTGCGCCCGCCGTCGGGTGTCCTCGCCTGCCGCCCCATGCTTGCAGCCAATTTGAAGAAGATAACGTTTACAGTTTTAGTCTAAATTGTAAAGTTTAGCTCCCGGTAAAGCTCGCACATCTGCTGCGATTCCCAACGGCTGCAGACGCCACGGCACTCGCTTTTCCGCTGGGATGCTGCCGACGTACCGCCAGGCTTCGGCCCGCAAGCGTGCACAGCTCCAGCTCTGGAAGCGCGTTGGGATCGTTGGGGTCGCCTGTGTGCTGTCGCTCTTCCTATGGGTGCAGTACACCATCATGACCACCAACTTGGGCGGGGTCCCCAACCACGTGGACGATCTGCAGGGCGCCACGCAGCAGGACGAGGAGCGAGTACATCTCCGGGGCCAGAAGACAACGGTGCACCGGACCGATGCAACTACGCATCAGGCTTTTGGAGGAGCAGCCAACGACGAGATGCTGGCGGACGAAGACGTGGCGGACATTCGAGACCCCGACGAGACTGTCACGGCAGTGCCCTCGGAGCAGCAGGAGGCCAGGAGGCTGGCAGTGCGGAAGGCCATGAAGTTTGCCTGGGGCAACTACGAGGAGCATGCATTCGGAGGGGACGAAGTGGACCCGAAAAATGGCGTCAAGCGGAGCAATGTCTGGGGTGACATCGCTTGCTCGTTGGTGGACGGCATCGACACGCTCTGGATCATGGACTTGAAGGACGAGTTTAAGCGTGCCAGAGACTACGTGGCAGGCCATCTCGACTTTTCCCACTTGGGACGTGATGGCAACAACCTCTCGGTGTTCGAGACTATTATCCGGAAAGTCGGCGGGCTGTTAAGTGCGTTCGATCTGTCAGGCAATAGCGTCTTCAAGAATAAGGCAAAGGAACTGATGGATCTGCTCACGCCTGCCTATGATGAGGACGAAGGGGTGTTCTATACACTTCTTAACCCGTACACGAAACAGAAAGCTTCGCTGCCTGGGCTCGCTATCGGTACGAGTTATTATTATGTCTGCTTTGGATTCCCTCATTCTAACCGGCAGTGTGTTTTATGACTGCAGAGCGCACATTGCCGACATCGGCACACTGCAGCTCGAAACCCGCTACTTGTCGGACGTTACGGGTGATCCAAAATACGCAAAAATGGTGTGTCGTTTTTAGGCTGCTGGCTCGGCTTGCACGAGTCTTACACAGTAAATGGTGTCCTTTTGTATTTTGTTTCCAACCTAGGGCGATGCATTTTACCACATTTTGAAGCGCGAGGGATCGTACAAGAAGACTGGCTTGTTTCCTGTTCATTTTGACGCATCGAAGGGGAAATTCGATGTCCGCGGGAGCACCATTACGTTGGGTGCGTTAGGCGATTCTTTCTACGAGTACTTGCTGAAGGTGTACATCTACAGCGGTAAGCGGGAGGAAGACGAGTACCTCCGCGAGCTGTATGACGACGCTGTAAGGGGGATGGAAGAGCACCTGCTCTATTATTCCATCCCAGACGACCTGTACTTCTTACAGGAGATGAAAGTGCCGTCGATGTCGGTACGTGCGTACCGTGGTGCTTGCAAGTTGAAAGGCAAATACTCAGTGACTGATAAGTGTTTTGTTTTGATGCCATGTTTGTACAGGCAATCCAGCGCATGGATCATCTCCTTTGTTTTGTTCCCGGCCTTTTGGCACTAGGAACGCTGTCCGAGACGGAGGACCGCGCTAAGAACGCCAAACACCTTGACCTCGCAGAAAAGCTCATGGAAACGTGTTACCAACTCTACAGTCGCCAAGCGACTGGCTTATCACCAGACATCGTGAGCTTCCCGAAGATGCGCGTAGTAGACCCCAAATATCGTTTGCGGCCAGAGACCATCGAGAGCTTGTTTTACCTGTACCGTGTCACGAAGAATCCCAAGTATCGCGAGTACGGCTGGGAGATCTTTGAGGCGCTGGAGACGCACGCCAAGGTCAAATATGGATACGCCGCCGTCTTGGACGTCACCAAGCTGCCGGCACAAACGGAAAGCAAGATGGAGAGCTTCTTTGGCCGAAACGCTCAAGTATCATTACTTGCTACACATATCCTGGCGCCGAGCGCAGCTGTCATACTACAGTGTACAGTCCTAAGTACTGTACTATCGGGGAAGGCCCCAAATACATGAATTGCAGCTGTTGATTTGTCGTTGGACACTCGAACAGATAAACGGCGCTTTTCGATGAGAACCACTTAGACGAATTGGACATGAAGCATAATCATCGATAAGTAAAAACGAGTGCCAGTACAGATATCGTTGGGTGACGGATTGAAACCCTATTTGATGTCTTCTTGACCCACCAGCATCCCGCATGTGCGTAGCCTAAGCCTTAGATTTCACAAATATTAATACCATTTTGCACCCGGAGATTGTAGATTCCATGAATGAGTGGCTTAGTATTCATTCCGTCTTCGCCAGGAGCGAGAAACTGGGTTCGGCTTAATAAAGAGTACTAAGTAAGTTCGGCCGATTTGCGAGTGGGGCCGATTTGCGAGTGTAGAGTGAAAGCGGCCGAAGTTCGAGTAGACCGGCTGCAATACGAGTAAGTTCTTACTTGCCAATACATAATTGCTCAACCGGTGACCCAGTTGTGGTCCCTACGCTCCTCAGTTGCGCGGCGTTTGCCCCGCCAACTTCACTTCGCTCGTGGCGGGAAGGTATCCCGCGCAGATTAGATACTACTACTTAGATATATGCATCCGGCCTACGCCGTCCCTGACCGACCTCCGCTGCACTCCAGTTGTCAAGGCACCTCTCCAAGGCCTCAACGTACGGCTTTACTAGTCATTTCTTCGTTGTGAAGTTGGGCGGTAAATATTCGTTGATTGGTATTGTTATCAATGTATCTTTTTCAATGCTTACTCTGACATCTGCCGAGTTTACTCGAGATTAAGCCCGTGGGGTTGTAGTGTAGGTTCTGCTATAAAGGTCTTTACAAAGCAAAGTTTCCGGCACTGGCCACGGAGGTTCACAATACCGGTAGTTGCGTTTTGACATCCCTCTCCAGGTTGGGCCAATCGAGCAGCACCAAACGCATCAATTGATTTCGCTGACGCGATACAACGTTCAAAAATTATTCTAGCGGCGTTTATGGAGAATTTCTCTACACGAATGACGTTACTTGTTGCGGATGCGTAGCGGGTGAGCCTCCGTGTTGAACACATACTTGTCGAGCGGGATGAGACTCTCCGGCGCCTGTAGCAAGTAATGATACTTGAGCGTTTCGGCCAAAAAGAAGCTCTCCATCTTGCTTTCCGTTTGTGCCGGCAGCTTGGTGACGTCCAAGACGGCGGCGTATCCATGTTTGACCTTGGCGTGCGTCTCCAGCGCCTCAAAGATCTCCCAGCCGTACTCGCGATACTTGGGATTCTTCGTGACACGGTACAGGTAAAACAAGCTCTCGATGGTCTCTGGCCGCAAACGATATTTGGGGTCTACTACGCGCATCTTCGGGAAGCTCACGATGTCTGGTGATAAGCCAGTCGCTTGGCGACTGTAGAGTTGGTAACACGTTTCCATGAGCTTTTCTGCGAGGTCAAGGTGTTTGGCGTTCTTAGCGCGGTCCTCCGTCTCGGACAGCGTTCCTAGTGCCAAAAGGCCGGGAACAAAACAAAGGAGATGATCCATGCGCTGGATTGCCTGTACAAACATGGCATCAAAACAAAACACTTATCAGTCACTGAGTATTTGCCTTTCAACTTGCAAGCACCACGGTACGCACGTACCGACATCGACGGCACTTTCATCTCCTGTAAGAAGTACAGGTCGTCTGGGATGGAATAATAGAGCAGGTGCTCTTCCATCCCCCTTACAGCGTCGTCATACAGCTCGCGGAGGTACTCGTCTTCCTCCCGCTTACCGCTGTAGATGTACACCTTCAGCAAGTACTCGTAGAAAGAATCGCCTAACGCACCCAACGTAATGGTGCTCCCGCGGACATCGAATTTCCCCTTCGATGCGTCAAAATGAACAGGAAACAAGCCAGTCTTCTTGTACGATCCCTCGCGCTTCAAAATGTGGTAAAATGCATCGCCCTAGGTTGGAAACAAAATACAAAAGGACACCATTTACTGTGTAAGACTCGTGCAAGCCGAGCCAGCAGCCTAAAAAAACGACACACCATTTTTGCGTATTTTGGATCACCCGTAACGTCCGACAAGTAGCGGGTTTCGAGCTGCAGTGTGCCGATGTCGGCAATGTGCGCTCTGCAGTCATAAAACACACTGCCGGTTAGAATGAGGGAATCCAAAGCAGACATAATAATAACTCGTACCGATAGCGAGCCCAGGCAGCGAAGCTTTCTGTTTCGTGTACGGGTTAAGAAGTGTATAGAACACCCCTTCGTCCTCATCATAGGCAGGCGTGAGCAGATCCATCAGTTCCTTTGCCTTATTCTTGAAGACGCTATTGCCTGACAGATCGAACGCACTTAACAGCCCGCTGACTTCCCGGATAATAGTCTCGAACACCGAGAGGTTGTTGCCATCACGTCCCAAGTGGGAAAAGTCGAGATGGCCTGCCACGTAGTCTCTGGCACGCTTAAACTCGTCCTTCAAGTCCATGATCCAGAGCGTGTCGATGCCGTCCACCAACGAGCAAGCGATGTCACCCCAGACATTGCTCCGCTTGACGCCATTTTTCGGGTCCACTTCGTCCCCTCCGAATGCATGCTCCTCGTAGTTGCCCCAGGCAAACTTCATGGCCTTCCGCACTGCCAGCCTCCTGGCCTCCTGCTGCTCGAGGGCACTGCCGTGACAGTCTCGTCGGGGTCTCGAATGTCCGCCACGTCTTCGTCCGCCAGCATCTCGTCGTTGGCTGCTCCTCCAAAAGCCTGATGCGTAGTTGCATCGATCCGGTGCACCGTTGTCTTCTGGCCCCGGAGATGTACTCGCTCCTCGTCCTGCTGCGTGGCGCCCTGCAGATCGTCCACGTGGTTGGGGATGCCGCCCAAGTTGGTGGTCCTCGGCTCCGTCTTGCAGCACACGCTCCTTGATTCGCTCGTCCGCGTCGGTGGCGGCCACGACCCCGTACATGACGTCGTCCAGGCCCCCTCGACCGAGCCCAGCATCATGATGGTCGGCATACTGGGCGTCTCGGGGCTGGCGGGGCCGCGTTCCTCGTAGATACGGAGACTGTCGACCTTGCGGATCTCGTGCCACTGACCGGTGGGCGGCCCTTTCGCCGCGCCAGCCTTCTCTTTCTTGGGGCGATGCAGCTGGTCGTACTGCTCCAGACTGTTGGCCACCAGCATGGCCTCCAGCTCCAAGAGGCCGTCGCGGTCGGCCTTGGACACATCCAGCTCTGGCAGCAGCTCGACGAATGAAGACGCCGGCATGGCCTCGCTGCTCGCGTCGACAATTAGAAAGTGCACTGACTTCCGCCAAGGAGATTCGACCGCATACATATAACGTTCAAGATTCACTCGAGCAGCGTTTGTGAAGATTCTTTGTTGCTGGGCCTCCGAGTTGAACACCTACACTATGCCTGAATAATACACCTTGCTACGGTCACATGAGTTTACTTGACCACCGAGTTGGTCCTCAACTTGCTGAATTTTATCCGATCCATCCATGGAAATCGAACCAAACCATCTCGTTCTCTCGCTCACGCGCTGCGAGGAACTTGGAGATCCTTTGGGCCATCAACTGTGACGGATACTCGACGAGATAGTAGGACACTGTCGCCAACAAGAAGATGAGGAAGCTCCGCGCAACCAATCGGTTCATGTACTTTGGCTCAGAACTGATCGTCGGGTTTTCAAGGACGAAAATGTGCAGCAAGTAGATCGAGAAGCTGATCTTGCCGCAGTACCGCAGCACACTCCACTCAAACATGGTGGAAACACACGATGGGCGGATCATCTCAACCACGAAGATCGCCGTTAGCAGAGCGCTCACATATCGGGCGCCTTTTGTGTCGGGTGCAGGGTTCTTCAAAACCCAGTCAAAAAGTAATCCTTTGAAGCACACGCTCAACAGCACCGCAATGAGGGCGTACTCAAAGACGCGGATCGCAACCGTGTGCCACCAGCGGAACTTGAACCCAGTCCCTTTCATCCACGCGTCAAGCTTCACGAACACGACAGCACCAATCGACCCCGACAGAAACGTCGGAAGGTGCGGCATCAATGGCATGTGGTGCGTTCGGTATTCGTACCAGCCCTTGTAGACAGTCCACGCAAATATCGGGGCCGCGGCCACCCACCAGTAGCGACGCATGCCAAGCATGGCCAAGACGAACACGGGGATCACAAAGTAGTACGAAATCTCCAGCGGCAGCGTCCATAGTGCAAATTGGCGGTGGTGGAAATCAAACGTTAGCGTCTGAAACAAGTCGAAGGCCTTCGGATTTTCGACCAGATAGTATCTGCCTTGGTCCTCGTACGACATGAACGACAGCGCGATCACCACCACCGCGAACAACGGGTACACGCGGAAGAACCGCTTCGAGAAGTAGTCGGCTAACGCGAACATCCACGATCGCGGGCTTGCTCCTTGTGACAGCAGCTTCATGCTCTTCTTCATGAAGAGCCACGTCAGCAGGAATGATGACAGCACGAAGAATGTATCGACCGCCACTCCGCCGAGGTTGAACTGCTCAATATAGGCGTGGGAGTGCTGCACGGCAACCAGGACTGCAGCGAGGCCTCTGACGCCGTCGAGGAACAACACTTTGGTCGGAGGCAACGACGACTTTGGCTGGGAAGGTGGAAGTTTTTCCGTTGGGGACTTGCTGACACTGTTGAGTCGCAACAAGGTCTGTCCGTCGTCTTCTGACGCTGAAGAGGAAGACGTCACGGAGCTCGACCTCTCGATGACGTGCGATTGAATTGCGTCTGGCGGTGTGATGGAATCACTCAGCCTTAGGTCTTGGATGTCGTTTCTAGTACTCTTGAGCATGCTGGCCCTGTGTAGTGTCTGCAGGTATGAAGACACGATGGGGGAGTCGGCGAAGCTCCCTAAGTTGGCCGGTAGTCTATTAGATGCTAATCGACAAGTGAGCTAAATGAGCTTGTCTAGCGTTTGGGGACTCCGTGCTTGGGGCGTGGAGTAGGGTGGTTGACAGTCGTGTCAACACAAATGTCGTTATCTACTCGGAGGTCATCACGTATTGCGATACCGTGTATCCAGGTCATCCTGGCTCGCGTTACGAATTGATGTGCACGAGACTATCCAGTCGCCACCACTGCGGCTGGCTGGGCATGGCTGGTGATCTCCACACTACACCCTGTGTCTGTGCTCAAATGTTCCCCAGGTGCTCGATTCGGAAGTGGCACCCTTAATTAACCGATTGGGAAGCCTCCTTCAGTTGGTAAGAGAGAAACTGTCTTAACAGCCGCCACCGAAGTGCGTCGTTGGTAAAGTACTGTACTCATGCTTTGGATGCTGAATTGCGATGTGGTTGACCCCGTAGTAGTCATAAGCTTTGAAGATTTGATCGTGTATTGTGGGTGTCCTACCAACGACGCATGCAAGAAAACGACTACAAGTCCATTGCCAGCTTCGTCCGCGTAACGAACTTCGCAATACCGTTAACCTCGTACACTTTTTCATCGCGTCTAGCAACGTAGACCCGTGGCCAATGCCGGAAACTTTGCTTTGTAAAGGCCTTTATAGCAGAACCTATGCTACAACCCCCATGGGCTTAATCTCGAGTAAACTCGGCAGATGTCAGAGTAAGCATTGAAAAAAGATACATTGATAACAATACCAATCAACGAATATTTACCGCCCAACTTCACAACGAAGAAATGACTAGTAAAGCCGTACATTGAGGCCTTGGAGAGGTGCCTTGACAACTGGAGTGCAGCGGAGGTCGGTCAGGGGACGGCGTAGGCCGGATGCATATATCTAAGTAGTAGTATCTAATCTGCGCGGGATACCTTCCCCGCCACGAGCGAAGTGAAGTTGGCGGGGCAAACGCCGCGCAACTGAGGAGCGTAGGGACCACAACTGGGTCACCGGTTGAGCAATTATGTATTGGCAAGTAAGAACTTACTCGTATTGCAGCCGGTCTACTCGAACTTCGGCCGCTTTCACTCTACACTCGCAAATCGGCCCCACTCGCAAATCGGCCGAACTTACTTAGTACTCTTTATTAAGCCGAACCCAGTTTCTCGCTCCTGGCGAAGACGGAATGAATACTAAGCCACTCATTCATGGAATCTACAATCTCCGGGTGCAAAATGGTATTAATATTTGTGAAATCTAAGGCTTAGGCTACGCACATGCGGGATGCTGGTGGGTCAAGAAGACATCAAATAGGGTTTCAATCCGTCACCCAACGATATCTGTACTGGCACTCGTTTTTACTTATCGATGATTATGCTTCATGTCCAATTCGTCTAAGTGGTTCTCATCGAAAAGCGCCGTTTATCTGTTCGAGTGTCCAACGACAAATCAACAGCTGCAATTCATGTATTTGGGGCCTTCCCCGATAGTACACTACTTAGTACTGTACACTGTAGTATGATAGCTGCGCTCGGCGCCAGGATATGTGCGTCTACGCTGCTAGACGCGATGAAAAAAGTGTACGAGGTTAACGGTATTGCGAAGTTCGTTACGCGGACGAAGCTGGCAATGGACTTGTAGTCGTTTTCTTGCATGCGTCGTTGGTAGGACACCCACAATACACGATCAAATCTTCAAAGCTTATGACTACTACGGGGGTCAACCACATCGCAATTCAGCATCCAAAGCATGAGTACAGTACTTTACCAACGACGCACTTCGGTGGCGGCTGTTAAGACAGTTTCTCTCTTACCAACTGAAGGAGGCTTCCCAATCGGTTAATTAAGGGTGCCACTTCCGAATCGAGCACCTGGGGAACATTTGAGCACAGACACAGGGTGTAGTGTGGAGATCACCAGCCATGCCCAGCCAGCCGCAGTGGTGGCGACTGGATAGTCTCGTGCACATCAATTCGTAACGCGAGCCAGGATGACCTGGATACACGGTATCGCAATACGTGATGACCTCCGAGTAGATAACGACATTTGTGTTGACACGACTGTCAACCACCCTACTCCACGCCCCAAGCACGGAGTCCCCAAACGCTAGACAAGCTCATTTAGCTCACTTGTCGATTAGCATCTAATAGACTACCGGCCAACTTAGGGAGCTTCGCCGACTCCCCCATCGTGTCTTCATACCTGCAGACACTACACAGGGCCAGCATGCTCAAGAGTACTAGAAACGACATCCAAGACCTAAGGCTGAGTGATTCCATCACACCGCCAGACGCAATTCAATCGCACGTCATCGAGAGGTCGAGCTCCGTGACGTCTTCCTCTTCAGCGTCAGAAGACGACGGACAGACCTTGTTGCGACTCAACAGTGTCAGCAAGTCCCCAACGGAAAACCTTCCACCTTCCCGGCCAAAGTCGTCATTGCCTCCGACCAAAGTGTTGTTCCTCGACGGCGTCAGAGGCCTCGCCGCAGTCCTGGTTACCATGCAGCACTCCCACGCCTATATTGAGCAGTTCGACCTCGGTGGAGTGGCGGTCGATACATTCTTCGTGCTGTCATCATTCCTGCTGACGTGGCTCTTCATGAAGAAGAGCATGAAGCTGCTGTCACAAGGAGCAAGCCCGCGATCGTGGATGTTCGCGTTAGCCGACTACTTCTCGAAGCGGTTCTTCCGCGTGTACCCGTTGTTCGCGGTGGTGGTGATCGCGCTGTCGTTCATGTCGTACGAGGACCAAGGCAGATACTATCTGGTCGAAAATCCGAAGGCCTTCGACTTGTTTCAGACGCTAACGTTTGATTTCCACCACCGCCAATTTGCACTATGGACGCTGCCGCTGGAGATTTCGTACTACTTTGTGATCCCCGTGTTCGTCTTGGCCATGCTTGGCATGCGTCGCTACTGGTGGGTGGCCGCGGCCCCGATATTTGCGTGGACTGTCTACAAGGGCTGGTACGAATACCGAACGCACCACATGCCATTGATGCCGCACCTTCCGACGTTTCTGTCGGGGTCGATTGGTGCTGTCGTGTTCGTGAAGCTTGACGCGTGGATGAAAGGGACTGGGTTCAAGTTCCGCTGGTGGCACACGGTTGCGATCCGCGTCTTTGAGTACGCCCTCATTGCGGTGCTGTTGAGCGTGTGCTTCAAAGGATTACTTTTTGACTGGGTTTTGAAGAACCCTGCACCCGACACAAAAGGCGCCCGATATGTGAGCGCTCTGCTAACGGCGATCTTCGTGGTTGAGATGATCCGCCCATCGTGTGTTTCCACCATGTTTGAGTGGAGTGTGCTGCGGTACTGCGGCAAGATCAGCTTCTCGATCTACTTGCTGCACATTTTCGTCCTTGAAAACCCGACGATCAGTTCTGAGCCAAAGTACATGAACCGATTGGTTGCGCGGAGCTTCCTCATCTTCTTGTTGGCGACAGTGTCCTACTATCTCGTCGAGTATCCGTCACAGTTGATGGCCCAAAGGATCTCCAAGTTCCTCGCAGCGCGTGAAGCGAGAGAACGAGATGGTTTGGTTCGATTTCCATGGATGGATCGGATAAAATTCAGCAAGTTGAGGACCAACTCGGTGGTCAAGTAAACTCATGTGACCGTAGCAAGGTGTATTATTCAGGCATAGTGTAGGTGTTCAACTCGGAGGCCCAGCAACAAAGAATCTTCACAAACGCTGCTCGAGTGAATCTTGAACGTTATATGTATGCGGTCGAATCTCCTTGGCGGAAGTCAGTGCACTTTCTAATTGTCGACGCGAGCAGCGAGGCCATGCCGGCGTCTTCATTCGTCGAGCTGCTGCCAGAGCTGGATGTGTCCAAGGCCGACCGCGACGGCCTCTTGGAGCTGGAGGCCATGCTGGTGGCCAACAGTCTGGAGCAGTACGACCAGCTGCATCGCCCCAAGAAAGAGAAGGCTGGCGCGGCGAAAGGGCCGCCCACCGGTCAGTGGCACGAGATCCGCAAGGTCGACAGTCTCCGTATCTACGAGGAACGCGGCCCCGCCAGCCCCGAGACGCCCAGTATGCCGACCATCATGATGCTGGGCTCGGTCGAGGGGGCCTGGACGACGTCATGTACGGGGTCGTGGCCGCCACCGACGCGGACGAGCGAATCAAGGAGCGTGTGCTGCAAGACGGAGCCGAGGACCACCAACTTGGGCGGCATCCCCAACCACGTGGACGATCTGCAGGGCGCCACGCAGCAGGACGAGGAGCGAGTACATCTCCGGGGCCAGAAGACAACGGTGCACCGGATCGATGCAACTACGCATCAGGCTTTTGGAGGAGCAGCCAACGACGAGATGCTGGCGGACGAAGACGTGGCGGACATTCGAGACCCCGACGAGACTGTCACGGCAGTGCCCTCGGAGCAGCAGGAGGCCAGGAGGCTGGCAGTGCGGAAGGCCATGAAGTTTGCCTGGGGCAACTACGAGGAGCATGCATTCGGAGGGGACGAAGTGGACCCGAAAATGGCGTCAAGCGGAGCAATGTCTGGGGTGACATCGCTTGCTCGTTGGTGGACGGCATCGACACGCTCTGGATCATGGACTTGAAGGACGAGTTTAAGCGTGCCAGAGACTACGTGGCAGGCCATCTCGACTTTTCCCACTTGGGACGTGATGGCAACAACCTCTCGGTGTTCGAGACTATTATCCGGGAAGTCGGCGGGCTGTTAAGAGAGAATAAAGTTGATTAACAAGGTATAGGATAATTCGTCTAGCTAGCTACCAAATTGACAGGTAAGAAACGAATGATTTGGTCACAGTCGATGTATCCAAATTCTTTGCTGGGGCGGAGGTAAATTCACATCCTTTGGCGCCTCAAAGCCTAATCGTATGAGGGCTAGTTTCAAGCTATCGCCATTGATACATGAACTGGTAGTGCCGTCTAAACGAAGACATCACATTTTCGATGCGCAGTTCCTCCGTCTGAGTTTCTTCAAAGAGAATGTCCTTCCGCAGTCTCCAGATCGCGTGAAACACAATCGCTGTGTGTACACTCCACAGCAGTAGGAGTAAGTTTTGGTGTTGTCTCCATCCTGGAAGAATATTGTTGGTTTGTTGGCAAAAGCTGAAGTGAATTACAGTTAGTCTTTGCAATTTCTACAGCTAGCTTCTCTCCTACTTGCTCGCCCTCTCTGCCTTCTTCTCCTTGACCAGTCGTTTCTTGTTGTCTTGTCCTCAGTATCTCCTGCACATCCTGGCGCTTGGTCCTGGGACCCAACCAATCAGGGAACGGTTCCACTTGAACCGTGCTACCGGTCCCGAACCGTGCTCGAGCGGTGCAACCTTAACACTCCCACTCACTGCGACGGCACGGTGCTCTTGTCCTTGATGCCGCTTGCGTTGTGGAAGAACCTGAGCGTCTTGGTCCCAAGCGCCTTCGTCAGCATGTCCGCAAGCTGATGCTTGGTGTCGACGTAGTCGACCGTTACTGTTCCACGCTCGACGTTCTCATGCGTGAAGTGATGTTTGATATCCACATGCTTGGTTCTGGCGTGATAGCCCGCGTTCTTGGCCAACGCGATCGCCCCTTAATTGTCTTCCCAAATCTGCGTCGGTTCTTCTTGACCCCTGCCCATGTCGTTGAGCATCGCTCGAACCCATAGCACCTCTTGTGTGCACAGGCTCAGCGCCATGTATTAGGCCTCTGCCGAACTCAGCGCAACCGTCCTCTGGAACTTGGACTTGAACACCACCGGGCCGTTCCCGATCATCACCATGACACCAGACACCGAACGCCTGTTGTGGTGTAGGAATCCACTGAACTTTCGCTAATGCAGCAGCGAGCTTCCGCACACAACAATACACCTTCCAGATTGTCAGGCGAATGTTGGGCGTGATCTGAAGGAACCAGATCCGACCCTGCCCGAGCGGGTGTGGCTTCCGCTCACTGTCTACGCTGAAGGCAAATATAAACCGACGCTACAGGCGCGAGTCTTCACCTGTACGTCCAAACACTCTCTCACACACTCAAAACCCCGTGGCACCAGCAGACGAAGGTTGCCTAGTCCCGTGGACTCTCTTACGGGGGCGCCGGAGTATAACTCCGGCTGAAAGTCACGTTGGAATGCGACCCGCACTCCACACACAAGGGCTCTTTCGCCCAACACTCCCCTATTAATAGGGCCAAACCGAAATACACTCTAACTACCACTCTTCACTCTTGGCCTGACCAAACGAACACTCACTTCACGAAGGTCTGTGTTCGCTGGCAGGCATAACCCACGACCACAGGGCAAGGTGCTTACCTAGGACGCTTGGCCGCTTGGGAAGTCGGGGGAAAATTCTGCTCTGTTTGTATCGCCCTCTCGGGCTCTTACTCTTTCTAATCCTACCCTTATCTATGAGTCTATACAAATGTCAAGTGAAACGCAAGCGTCGCCGTCGGAGCTACCCATCCGAAGATTCACGACCAGGCGATGGTTCGCAATAGCGCCCACCTCGGGATAGCGACCTTCACTGAACCTTCGCCTCGCGTCGCCATTGGTCCAGCTCGACGCCTTTTATCAGCCAATAGCGGGGGCGACTGTTCGTTGACGGATCTTGGAGAAATCTCCACACCACACTGTCGTCAATGTTGCTTCCCCAGTCCGCGTCCGTGAACGCTTCAACAGTTACCGTTCCTGTGTCACCACTTTGGTACACGATCCCGTGCTCGCGGGTCGTCTTCAAGTATCGTAGCACTCGAATCGCAGCCCTCCAATGCTGCAGTCCCGGGTTCTCCGGGAACCGCGACAGCTGCGTCACCACGAATGCAACGTCCGGCCTCGTGCATGTCGTAATGTAGAGAAGACATCCGATGAGGGAACGGTACGGTTTCAACCGCATCTCATCACGCTCTACTGCTGTTCCAGGTGACTGTTTCTTCGACAACTTCAAGTTGGACGCACACGGATTGTCGACAGCCTTGGCGTTTTCCTGTCCGAACCGTTCCGCTACGTCGTCGATGTAGCGAGTCTGCTTGATCATCAGTGAGCCAACCTTCCTGTCATGATCGATCTCCATGCCCAGGATGAACTTCGCTGCTCCCAACTCCTTCATTTTGAATGCTGCCTTGAGGGCTTCCTTCACGTCACGGATCTCGCCACTCGTCTTCGCAGCGATGATCATGTCGTCCACGTACAAACACACGTAGATGAAACCGTTCCCGGAACGCTTGACGTACACACACTGGTCTGCTCCACAACTCGTGAAACCGTTCTTCATAAATACAGCGTGAATAGTCTTGTTCCATGCGCTGGCAGCCTGTTTCAGCCCGTAGATCGCCTTGTTCAGTTCACACACGCATCCTTGCGCGACTTCCACACCGAACGGAACCTCCATGTAGACCAGGTCCTTCAATCCACTGTTCAGGAACGCTGTATCCGCGTCCAATTGTTCCATCACATAACCGTCCGCCACGCAGACTGCCAAAACGACACGAATCGAATTCATGTTTGCCACAGGGGAGTAAGTCTCGAAGAAATCCACTCCGAACTTCTGCTTAAACCCCTGTGCGACCAATCGTGCCTTGTACCGAATGACACGACCGTTCTCGTCACGCTTCTTGGCGAATACCCACCGGCACCCGATGGGATGCATGTTCGTTCCGCGTGGAACCAAGGTCCACGTACCGTTCCGTTCATGGGAACGCAGCTCGGCTTCCATGGCCTTTCGCCACTCACGAGCATCGGGGCTGGCCATTGCCTGATCGTATGTTTCTGGCGGATCTGAAGCGTCCACAACGCTCGCCGCGTACGCCAACAAAGCTTCAGCGATAAGTCGGTCTTCGTCGATCCTTGCACGCTTGGGGGACGGTGCACCATCACTCCCTTCCGACTTCCGTTCTTCATCCAGCTCGAAACCGTCCTCGAGCAGAAACGCAGGCTATCGAGAACGCCTCGACCGTTCCACCTGGGGTCTAAACACCAGACAGTCTTCTTGATACCGTTCTTGCGGGGAACGGTAGTCCGCCAACTCAAATCCAGTCGACATCCGCTCCTCCAGTGGAGGTAATTGCGGCAGGCTTGTTTCCAGCTCCGGAGCCACCTCATCCATCTCGACGTCTTGAATCGGCACTTATTCAACCTCTCCCATGGGTACGTCGATGTCGGCCAATCGTTCCGTCCGAGTCGAGGCTACTGGTTCATCACCGTCCTTGGTCAACTGAATGGCCGTTCCTTGCTGCCGCGAGTGCGTATCATAAATTCCGCCCACCTCGCGCTCGTCCGGCTTAACCGACCGTGATGTCTTGACCTTGGACGCTTCTAAGTCGTAGACACGGTACCCTTTCGTGTTGTCCGCATACCCGAGGAACATACACCTGAAGCTCTTGGGTTCAAGCTTCGTCCTCTTAGCATCGTCGATGTGAGTGTACCCTTCCGACCCGAACACTCGCAAGTGTTCCATCCGTGGTTTCACCTTGAAGCCCACCTCATACGGAGTCATATCAGAGCGTTCCGTGTTCACGGAACGGTTGATCAAGTAGACCGCCGTGCTGACAGCTTCCGCCCACCACTTGGTCGACACGCCCTTGTAGTGCAACATGCTCCGAGCCTTCTCCATAACGGTACGGTTCATCCGTTCCTCCACTCCATTCTGCTGTGGACTGTATGGAACGGTACGCTGGTGCATGATACCGTTCTTGGCACACAAGGCCGTCACCTTCTTATTCACGAACTCCGTTCCATTGTCCGAACGGATGCACTTGATGCGCTGGCCCCACTGGCTCTCAAACAGTTCCTTGAACTCCACCAGTCGATCCGCCACTTCGCTCTTGTTCTTCAAGAAGTACGCCATCACAAACCGTGAATAATCATCCACAAACGTCAGCACATACCGTGCTCCCCTTTTGAGACCGTTCTCATCGGCCCCATCACATCTGTGTGGACTAGCTCCAACACACGAGATGTCTTGGTCATCGACCGTGATGGGAACGCTGCCACTGTCTGCTTCCCCTTCATGCAACCACCGCACAAAGTCTTGATGCCACGGTCCACGGTTGGCACACCATTCGTGGCACGCTGGGTCTTGGCCATACCGTTCTCGCCTGGATGTCCCATGCGAGCGTGCCGAAGCTCCCACTGATTGTCAGCCCCGGCGTATTCCACGAACCGTGCCCCTTCCTGCTCGCAGTCCAGCATATACGCCTTGCCGATCTTCTTTCCCAGTGCCAATGCACTGTTCCGTCCCCAGATGACACATGAGGAACGCCGGAACTCCACGCTCAAACCGCGTTCTGCAAGCTTCCCCACCGACAGTAACCATCTGTCGAGTCCCGGAATATGCAGCACTTCCACCATCTTGATGCGCTTGCCATCCATCCCGGTCAGCTTGACCGTTCCGCGAAATGCGACGCGCAGCTTCTTGCCGTCCGCAATAGTCACTTCCATACCTGTGACCGTTCCATCGTACTCGAACAAGTCACCACGGTGGGGGTCATGTGGGACGTCGCACCGCTGTCAATCAACCATCCCGCGAGGCGTTCCTCGCTTGCAGCGAACACTGCATCATCGCCGCCATCACCGTTCTTGGCCGAGCAGTCCCGCTTCATGTGCCCGACCTGGTTGCACTTGAAACACTTGCCCTGGAAACCACTGCTCTTTCTTGGACCGTTACCCTTTCGACCATTACCTTGGCCGCTCTTGAACCGTCCAGCGTTTCCGTTTACCCGGAACGCTTTCTCCGTGACTTCCTTCTTCTGCAACCGCTCATACTCCTTGAGCAGCTTTTCCTTCACCTCGATGATCGTGATGTCCTTGGAGTTTTCCACGTTGGACGCAATGATCTCGTAGTCTTCCGGTAGGCTGCTCAGTAACACTACGAGCTGTCGTGCCTCGTCCGCTTCTTCTCCCATTGTCTGCAGACCCACCACGAGCTCGTCGAACGCGTCCAAGTGCTTGGACATCTTGGAACCGTTCTCCATCTTGAACTCGTGGAGACGCCGTGTTATCGTGACACAGTTCTGGAGCGTGGAACGGTTGTAGAAATCCCGCAGAGTGTTCCACGCTCCGATGGCCGTGGTTGCAGACCGTATCTTCGTCTGGTGCTGCAGCTCCACGCCTTGGGCGATGATCCCGAGGGCCTTGGCGTCGTTCATCAGCCACGCCTCGGTCATTTCTTCCTCCTTCTTGACGACTTGAACATGCGCCAGCAGGCCCTTCCGTACCAGGGTCATACGCATGTTATACTCCCAGTGAAAGTAGTTTCCGTTCCCGAGGAGGACTTCAGCGCGCTTGGTCGTCGTCATGGTCGTACAAGACCGTTCTTCGCAGAGAGTTCTAGGTACAGGTCTTGGTTGCGGCTGTTAACCTGTTGGTTTGTTGGCAAAAGCTGAAGTGAATTACAGTTAGTCTTTGCAATATCTACAGCTTGCTTCTCTCCCACTTGTTCGTCCTCTCTGCCTTCTTCTCCTTGACCAGTCGTTTCTTGTCGTCTTGTCCTCAGTATCTCCTGCACATCCTGGCGCTTGGTCCTGGGACCCAACCAATCAGGGAACGGTTCCACTTGAACCGTGCTACCGGTCCCAAACCGTGCTCGAGCGGTGCAACCTTAACACTTCTTAACCCGCACACGAAGCAGAAAAGCTTCGCTGCCTGGGCTCGCTATCGGTACGAGTTATTATTATGTCTGCTTTGGATTCCCTCATTCTAACCGGCAGTGTGTTTATGACTGCAGAGCGCACATTGCCGACATCGGCACACTGCAGCTCGAAACCCGCTACTTGTCGGACGTTACGGGTGATCCAAAATACGCAAAAATGGTGTGTCGTTTTTTTAGGCTGCTGGCTCGGCTTGCACGAGTCTTACACAGTAAATGGTGTCCTTTTGTATTTTGTTTCCAACCTAGGGCGATGCATTTTACCACATTTTGAAGCGCGAGGGATCGTACAAGAAGACTGGCTTGTTTCCTGTTCATTTTGACGCATCGAAGGGGAAATTCGATGTCCGCGGGAGCACCATTACGTTGGGTGCGTTAGGCGATTCTTTCTACGAGTACTTGCTGAAGGTGTACATCTACAGCGGTAAGCGGGAGGAAGACGAGTACCTCCGCGAGCTGTATGACGACGCTGTAAGGGGGATGGAAGAGCACCTGCTCTATTATTCCATCCCAGACGACCTGTACTTCTTACAGGAGATGAAAGTGCCGTCGATGTCGGTACGTGCGTACCGTGGTGCTTGCAAGTTGAAAGGCAAATACTCAGTGACTGATAAGTGTTTTGTTTTGATGCCATGTTTGTACAGGCAATCCAGCGCATGGATCATCTCCTTTGTTTTGTTCCCGGCCTTTTGGCACTAGGAACGCTGTCCGAGACGGAGGACCGCGCTAAGAACGCCAAACACCTTGACCTCGCAGAAAAGCTCATGGAAACGTGTTACCAACTCTACAGTCGCCAAGCGACTGGCTTATCACCAGACATCGTGAGCTTCCCGAAGATGCGCGTAGTAGATCCCAAATATCGTTTGCGGCCAGAGACCATCGAGAGCTTGTTTTACCTGTACCGTGTCACGAAGAATCCCAAGTATCGCGAGTACGGCTGGGAGATCTTTGAGGCGCTGGAGACGCACGCCAAGGTCAAACATGGATACGCCGCCGTCTTGGACGTCACCAAGCTGCCGGCACAAACGGAAAGCAAGATGGAGAGCTTCTTTTTGGCCGAAACGCTCAAGTATCATTACTTGCTACAGGCGCCGGAGAGTCTCATCCCGCTCGACAAGTATGTGTTCAACACGGAGGCTCACCCGCTACGCATCCGCAACAAGTAACGTCATTCGTGTAGAGAAATTCTCCATAAACGCCGCTAGAATAATTTTTGAACGTTGTATCGCGTCAGCGAAATCAATTGATGCGTTTGGTGCTGCTCGATTGGCCCAACCTGGAGAGGGATGTCAAAACGCAACTACCGGTATTGTGAACCTCCGTGGCCAGTGCCGGAAACTTTGCTTTGTAAAGACCTTTATAGCAGAACCTACACTACAACCCCACGGACTTAATCTCGAGTAAACTCGGCAGATGTCAGAGTAAGCATTGAAAAAGATACATTGATAACAATACCAATCAACGAATATTTACCGCCCAACTTCACAACGAAGAAATGACTAGTAAAGCCGTACGTTGAGGCCTTGGAGAGGTGCCTTGACAACTGGAGTGCAGCGGAGGTCGGTCAGGGGACGGCGTAGGCCGGATGCATATATCTAAGTAGTAGTATCTAATCTGCGCGGGATACCTTCCCGCCACGAGCGAAGTGAAGTTGGCGGGGCAAACGCCGCGCAACTGAGGAGCGTAGTGACCACAACTGGGTCACCGGTTGAGCAATTATGTATTGGCAAGTAAGAACTTACTCGTATTGCAGCCGGTCTACTCGAACTTCGGCCGCTTTCACTCTACACTCGCAAATCGGCCCCACTCGCAAATCGGCCGAACTTACTTAGTACTCTTTATTAAGCCGAACCCAGTTTCTCGCTCCTGGCGAAGACGGAATGAATACTAAGCCACTCATTCATGGAATCTACAATCTCCGGGTGCAAAATGGTATTAATATTTGTGAAATCTAAGGCTTAGGCTACGCACATGCGGGATGCTGGTGGGTCAAGAAGACATCAAATAGGGTTTCAATCCGTCACCCAACGATATCTGTACTGGCACTCGTTTTTACTTATCGATGATTATGCTTCATGTCCAATTCGTCTAAGTGGTTCTCATCGAAAAGCGCCGTTTATCTGTTCGAGTGTCCAACGACAAATCAACAGCTGCAATTCATGTATTTGGGGCCTTCCCCGATAGTACACTACTTAGTAAATAATAATATAAAAAAGATAATCGTTTTTGCTGGCTACCCCCAAAGACGAACCCTAACCGCCTTCTCGTCGAGAACAATGTCATCGATGGCCGATCGTCTGCTGGCGCAGCAGGACGGATGCCTCAGTGCTGTCCGAGCCACGCTTGGCTGACGATGATGCAGCACGCCTAGTCGAAGCCTACGAACGCAATGATACTTCGGCGTCCGAGTACCTCTCCCTGACAACGAAGGCTCGTCCGTTCACGCCACCACCAGCTGGATACTCGGTGATCATCGATAGCGGGGCCCACTGCTCTGCGGTGGCAATGCCGCTTGTCTTCAAGTCCTTCATCCAAGACCACGGCAATACTGTCGTGGACGAGCTGCTGGCTGGTCACGAAGTGGCGCAGCTGGAGAAAATTTCTCCAGGAGGCGTTCTCATCCGAGTTATGTCGAGCGACGCTGAAAGGAAGCTCGTCGGGCAGGAAGTCATGCTCCTCGGTCGCAAATTCAAAATCAAACTCCAGTCGCCCCTGTTGAACACGTTCTTCCTGAATATTTTCGGAATCCGCTCGACGGAGATCGCGAATGAGTTGTTCATGGGCTTTGCAGCTCTCGGGGCAAGACCACTGTTTCTAACACCCCGTGATGTTAACCTGGATGATCAAGTGACGACAACGACATGGAGATTTACTTTGGAAAGAACTGCCGCCAAAATGCCTGATGGTACGCGGCTTTGTGACGAATCAACTCGTCCATGGGAGAATGCTCTTCACGGCTAGAGGAAGGCGTTCGATAGCACCACCTGAGCGATCCGTGAGCTTTCGGAGATCCTCTTATGCAGTGGAATTGCCGTACAGCCCCTAGTGGAATCCTTGGCATCCGTTCACAATGGACAAGCAAAACCATCTAAAACCAAGATTGACAAACCCCGAACGCATCCAAACCATGGCCAACTTCCAACAATGCCGAGGGTTTCATCGCCTCCAGGAACGCAACAAGAGATGGCTTCGCCAGTACTTCACGCTCATTACCGTGAAGAAGTTGCAATGGAAATTCCACCAAACGCTCACACTCATGACCACGAAAACGAAATGGCGACGAAAACTCAAAGAGTGACTTCCAGGAGGCTGGACCAGGCAATAACAGTGAGAGCGAGGGCATCCCGAATGAACAAATGGATGCCGAAATGGCTTCTGCCACAAGTGAAGAAGACGTGGACGTGGACATGACACGTCAAATGGAGTCGGGTTTCAAACGCGACAATCGCTCCTTTGCGGACAGTAATCCGTATGAAATATTGGACACAATGGAGTGCGATTTCGAGATTTTGAGCCGGACGTCCCGACCGAGATGACAACAGGAGTGCTGATGCTGCCGAAGTTAATCGAAGTTGATGAGGCACAAGAACCACTTCCAACGAAAAGACGAACAAAGCGCGTGAACTCCCCAGTGCTCATATCAGCAGAATCGACCCGACTTGAAGCATGCAAGGATCGAGTAGCTCAAAATATGCAGCACATGAACAATGTCAACGAGTTGATGAACAAGTCCAAAAACATGGACAGAGTTGTTGACTCCATAAAAGCTTTACCAACAGCAGTTGACCAGTTGACCTATGCGACGATCTTGCCCACGAAGGACTCAAAGTCAAGGAACTTGCGGAGCTCCACCTACTGGACCGCATTTTAGCGCAGACCTCTGATGAAGACCCCGCCACATCTTTCCACAAGCGAGCGGTAGCATCGAAACTCCCTCTTGGAAAAACACGCCAAAGTTACGTGCATTTCCTGCAAAAAGCGCTTGTAGGAAAACCCAACGAGACACAAGAAACTTGGCACATTCTGACACTACTCAGCTGCTTTGAACTGCTACTAATGAGCGCATGTCCCTTTGTTTTCGGGTCAAACCAATGGTTAAAGTACCTAGTTGGCCAAGACGAAACGGGAATTGACCACGCCCACATGCGACTTTTACCAGACACAACACTGCTACAGCTTCTTCGTTCGCAGTTGTGTCAACAACTTCTGGGCAAACTTGCTGAGATGCTACCTGGGGGCGACATCTTAGATGGCGTCGTAGCATTGCGCGACAGCGAATTGACCGTGGAAGACCCTCCGGTCATAGCCTCGAACTCATTGACACCAGAAGATGAGGTGGGCGTGGAAAACTAAGATGACTATGAGTATGGACATCGGACAATCGTGTAAAATATTGACATGGAATGTGCATGGGATTAAACGAGGAGGCAGCAATATCATCTCGCCACATCTCAAGCATTACTACTTCTCGTGTATCCAAGACACGAGATTTAAAGACCAAACACAAGCAGACAGATTCAAATACCTGGTGAACCAAAATTCTGAAGGACGTGTCTTCGTATCAGACAAGAATGGAGCTTCGCAGAAAACCTTATTTGCTAGGGGCGCAGGCGTGGCTACGATTGTGCACAGGTCGTGTCCAGGAACGAAAACTGCAACTATCATTGAAGCGAAGACGATCCCAAACCGACACTTGCTTGTTAAACTAAGCTGGGAAGACCACGCGTGCTACATCCACAATATCTACGCCCCAAACGATGCGGCATCGAGGAAGGATCTCTTCCAACAACTCCCCACAGATTTTGAAGAAGACTCACTGCATATTGTTTGTGGTGATTTCAATTTGGCATTTGATCTTGAGCTGGATTCAATTTCCAGTGAAGCGAGAACTGATTCTAGTGTGGCGGCAGTTTTACGAGACTGGCTGATAAACCTGAACGTTGTGGACGCATGGAGGATCTAACACCCTAGCGATCAGATTTTTCTTGCCCGCGCCCTCGGTGCAACCGAATAGATTACATCTTCATCTCCTATGGATTGTTCTCCGCTGGGTATCATGACTCAGGATACCAAGTATGGGATGAAAGTGATCACATGGCTCATCAAGTCGAACTCACGTCGTGGCACCATCCAACGGGGCCAGGATTCTGGAAGCTACCAGATTGGTTGCTGCGGGTTTCAGAGCTTAAAATGGACATTCAAAAGGAAGCTGAACTTCTACTTCCTGTCCTACGAGCATCGAACAACCCCGGTATTGTGTGGAAATCGTGGAAACAAAGAATGAAATCCTATCTCAAAATGTGCCAGCGTAACATGAAGTCCACAGCAGCGGCAGAACTAACCCTGGCTCGACAACAATTTGAAGAATGTGCAGCTGCCGTTGCCCGTGATGAAAATGACGAGAACGCTGCTGTCGACATGCATTTTGCGAAACAACGATACGCGGAGAGCAAACAAGTTTGGACAGACCTCCGAAGCAGTATAAATTTCGAGCAAACTGCGACGTTGACAGAACGGAGTTCGACATTCTTTTTCGAGCCCCACGATATAATCTACGGAGCTCTCCAATTCGATTGCGCTGTCGTTGGAGCCACTTGGTAACCTTCTTCGTGTAGAAAGAGAGCGGGGAGTGCGAGTTGATGATACGCTCGTAATTCCTGTAGCATTTTTGCTGATGGCACAGTTCTATTCTCTCAAGATGCCACCCAACTGAAGAAACAGCTAGCAATTGTGGAGTGCTATTGTGCGGGATCGGGAGCAAAATTGAACAACTCCAAGAGTGTAATAATGAGCCTGAGTAACCACCGCAAAGCACCTACGTTGGAACCGCTTCGATCACTGCAAAAGGGAAACAACCAGGTACTTGGGGATACCTTTTGGAAACTTTGACACATCGAATCAATTGGCCACTCAACTAGATCGCAAATTGACAATGCGGCTTCAAGTCTGGAAAGGAAGAGCACGAACGCTGATGGGAAGGCGACTCATTGTTCAAGCTGTTATTTTATCAATAATCTGGTACTTTACGACAACAGTGAACATTCCTGTGCGATTCGTCAAAAGATGGCAGAGCCTGATAACCGGATACATTCTCTACAACAGAATTGATACTGGTCGTGGAGGAATTAATATTGTCCCCTCATCATTTGCCACCCGAACCAAAGAGAATGATGGTGTTGGTGTACCAGTTATACTGGATAGCATTCGAAAGCAGCGCTTTCTCCTCCTCCAACAAGTTGTGCAGGTACTACATTGCCACAAAGAGGAAAGTTCAGCTGTCTGGTATAGACCTATTGCAGGGTTATTACGACTTCGTTATGGATTATTCACACGCCAGTGGTCTGGAAATTTTCTCTTCCAAAATCCCCCGGCTCCGCCCGGATGGAAAGCAACCATGCTACCATTATGGTGGAGAAAGTTGTTAAAGGAATGGAAAAACTTCAAATGGCCAAGGCAGGATCGACTACAATACACACGAACAAAACGCCTGCATTGCACTCTTCTCCCCGATCTGGTGGAATACGTCGGATGACTTTAAAACAAGTCAAACGGGACGCTTGCCACGAAAGGCAATTTGAGAAGGAACTGTAAAGTTCAAGCGATTATGCCGAGAATTGGCAGCAAAGCAGATATGGTGTCTACAAGACCTATTGAACTCGTCAAAACGATGGCCTACCCGATTAGAATTCCTCCATCGAGTATGCGCTGAAGTTCAATCGATTCTCGGAACCGAAGTGGAGCTGTGTGATATTGTGCATTTGTATCGCCAATTGACACAAATATTTCATCGTATACTGCCACACCCAGAAGCAGGAGGGATAAATACCGTATCTCGAGAAGCAGCGCCACCAATTCATAGAGTTAGTGGAGATAAAACGGCACGATTCTTCCCGAAACTGCGCCCACAAGACTGGATCAGATTACAATTCATTAAAACGACACAAGAACATCCCATGCGGTTACTTGGTTGCTCACAACAACGAATCCACTCAACATTATTGCAGATTATCTGGCTTCGAAGGTGTTTAACGCCTGTTGTGCACGACGTGATGTTGATGCTGTTTCTCGGAGACCTCATTGTGGGATCAAGACTCTACTTCCAACTGCCATTGCGTCCTACGATTCAACAATGCGTGAGGAACAAATGCAATGCCATTGAAACAGTGGAGCACTGCTTTTTTCCTGCCCTACTTTAGTGAAAATGTGGAGGTCACTGTGGTTACCATGGAGCAAAGCTTTCAAGCTCGATCTTCAGTGGAGACTGCTTCTATTCCCCAAACCGGGGATACTCTTCCAGGATGGAGACAACACCACAAAATTACTCCTACTGCTGTGGAGTGTACACACAGCGATTGTGTTTCACGCGATCTGGAGACTGCGGAACGACATTCTCTTTGAAGAAACTCAGACGGAGGAACTGCGCATCGAAAATGTGATATCTTCGTTTAGACGGCACTACCAGTTCATGTATCAACACGCAGAAGAGATTGGAATCAATGGCGATAGCTTGAAACTAGCCCTCATACGATTGGGCTTTGAGGCGCCAAAGGATGTGAATTTACCTCCGCCCCAGCAAACAATTTGGATACCTCGACTGTGACAAAGCATTCTTTTCTTACCTGTTAGTTTGGTAGCTAGCTAGACGATTTATCCTTTACCTAGTTAATCAACTTTATTCTCTCTTAGTAAATAATAATTGGATATGAAGCATAATCATCGATAAGTAAAAAACGAGTGCCAGTACAGATATCGTTGGGTGACGGATTGAAACCCTATTTGATGTCTTCTTGACCCACCAGCATCCCGCATGTGCGTAGCCTAAGCCTTAGATTTCACAAATATTAATACCATTTTGCACCCGGAGATTGTAGATTCCATGAATGAGTGGCTTAGTATTCATTCCGTCTTCGCCAGGAGCGAGAAACTGGGTTCGGCTTAATAAAGAGTACTAAGTAAGTTCGGCCGATTTGCGAGTGGGGCCGATTTGCGAGTGTAGAGTGAAAGCGGCCGAAGTTCGAGTAGACCGGCTGCAATACGAGTAAGTTCTTACTTGCCAATACATAATTGCTCAACCGGTGACCCAGTTGTGGTCACTACGCTCCTCAGTTGCGCGGCGTTTGCCCCGCCAACTTCACTTCGCTCGTGGCGGGAAGGTATCCCGCGCAGATTAGATAATACTACTTAGATATATGCATCCGGCCTACGCCGTCCCCTGACCGACCTCCGCTGCACTCCAGTTGTCAAGGCACCTCTCCAAGGCCTCAACGTACGGCTTTACTAGTCATTTCTTCGTTGTGAAGTTGGGCGGTAAATATTCGTTGATTGGTATTGTTATCAATGTATCTTTTTCAATGCTTACTCTGACATCTGCCGAGTTTACTTGAGATTAAGCCCGTGGGGTTGTAGTGTAGGTTCTGCTATAAAGGCCCTTACAGAGCAACGTGCGAATGCGGGCAACCGACCAGCGTGTTGACCACCCTTTACTAGAACAGTCATTATAGAGAGTGTTAGTCTGCCACAGTTATGTGTACCACACATATTGTAGCCATATCCACGTGGACGCATGTGCTCCGCTTTCTGACCTCCAAATTCACTTTTTCCTTTTCCCTGCTCAAGGACACGACTCTCCGACTCTAGCCTCTCACGCCTTCACAGGTTATGAGCCTAACGCAAGCCTCCGTCACCGACGACCGCGATTTTCCGCGCCTCAACGGCCGGAACTTCGTCATCTGGAAGACACAGTCACCGCCGCTCTCGAAGGCAAGAACCTCCTCGGCTTCGTCACCCAAGTGGACTACACGGGGACTTCGACTTCGACTTCTCCGATGATGAAGAACTTAACCCGGCACTGTCCGACATGAAGGACATGGAGGCCGCGCTCGACGCAGCCGGCACTCCCAAAGCCGACGACGCAGAAGACCCCTCATCGAGTGAGTCCTCCTCCGACGCAAGCTCGGGGCTGCCATCGCTGGAGACGACGACGACGTGGACATGGGGCAGGGATCCCCCCGTGACCCAATCCTTCTCAGCCACGAAGCGAGAAGAGCTCAAGTGAGCTGAAAAGCTGAAAGCCAAGAGCCTAAGGCTGAGCTCGAAAAAGCTCCGCCTGAATGAGGCTAAGGCCAAGGCGTTCTTAATCAAGATCATCGACGACCAACACGTTCTATGGTCAAGGACAAGACCACGGCGTTTGAGATCTTTCAAACGCTGTGCGATAAGTATGAACGGGCAGCCATACATGGCTACCCGTACTACATTCAGTCCTACCTCATGGCACTCAAGTATGAAGAGGGAATGGACCTCACAACCTTCTTCTTTGAGATGGAGAGTGCTATGAAATCAAGTGCTGAGGCTACCAACAGCGTCATGAGCGACGAGCAGAAATCGCTATACCTCTACCACACGTTACCAGACGCGCGAAATCCCGAGCTGGCCGTCTGGAAGGGGAGTCGCAAATACATCCCGTACGACCACCTCAAAAAGCACTTCGAGACCAAAGTTCACCATGAACTAGCGCGCAATCGCTATGTTCTCAAACAAGGCACCCCGGAGTCTAAAGAGGCTCGCCAGGAAAAGGCCTTACAAGCCACCGCTCCGGTGCCAGCTCCACCAAATGTGCCTTCGCCCCTTCGGTGGAAGCAGCACTCGTGTCGAAGATGAAGTGCACGTGTTGCCCCGGGACAACCATGATACCGTTGACTGCTACATTCTCCAGCATCACCTACACAGTGGCCACGTCAATGCGGACACAGTTCTCCCAGCCAATTTCAAGCTGAAGTCGCCTCAACAACAACGCCAGCACCCCTACAAGGGAAAATTCCATGGCAAATCCCGCTATCAACCTCGGAACAACTTCAGAGGTAACCGCAATGGTAACCGGAACAACAACTCCGGGAGACCCCAAGGCCGCAACGGATTTCATGGACGTCGCAACAACAACAACAACGACAGCGACTATGCCATAATTGCTATCACTACCCTGGACTTGACAACGAAGGCCGAAGCTGTCGGTCTCACTGCGACGGAGACGGAACATGACCTCGTCTGGACGGTTGACTCTGGTTGCACCCGTCATGTCACCTCCAACTCTCACTGGTTCACTAACCTGAAACCAACCATCGGGAAGTCAATCACTGCTGGCGGAAATCACCAAATTCCGACCAAAGGAACTGGCGGTGTGAATATCGTGGTGCAAGACACGAAGGGTCATCCTAACTTTCGCATTATGCAGGATCTGGCTAGGGCCGACACTGTCACGGACACGGGCCTGTCAAAATTTGACACCAGCGAGGACTACTTCTGCTCTTCATGCGTTTACGCTAAGGCTCATCGTAACCCATTCAATAAACGTACTGTTGAAAGGGCAAAATTCCCACTTGAAAAGGTTCACACCGATATGGCAGGTCCCTTACCTACACCAACACTAGCTGGATGTCAATATTTTCTCACCTTCATTGACGACTATTCACGGTATATGTCCATCTATGCCACCAACCGCAAGTCAGACGTGTATGAATGCTACGAAGACGTTCGCAAGAAAGCACAAAACATCTTCCGTGTCGATGTTGGTGAACTCACCTACAACGAAAATATGCGCGATAAAGAAATCCGCCACCTACAGAGTGATAATGCTCGTGAATATGAAAAATTGGGCCGCATCATCTTTCAGAAATACAATACGCACGCTCAATTCACGAACGCATAAACCCTCAACAGAATGTCGTAGCAGAGAGGCGAATGCGCACCTTGCTTGAACGTACCAGAGCATTTCTCATTGATGGTAAACTACCACATGTTCTTTGGGGAGAATGCATTAAACATGCAGCTCACCTACTGAATATTACACCCAGATCAGTAACTGATAACATCACTCCCTATGAGAAGTGGTTCAATCGAAAACCTTCTGCCACCTATATCAAAGTGTTCGGTTGTGCTGCATACGCACATATTCCGGAGCTGTATAGAACGACACTCGAGCCACGCGCCAAGAAGTGCATGTACTTGGGGTTGCCTTTCAACAAGAAAGGCTACAGGTTACTTGACACCAAAGAAAATCGCAGTATTTACAGCCGCGATGTTACCTTTCGTGAAAATGAATTCCCTCAACTCGAGTTCTTGGAGTCTAAAACGTCGGATACCCTTAATCCACTCACAGCTCCTCCTCCCACACTTCCGACACCACAACTACTTCCGCCTCTAGCAACAATGCTCAAACGAACGGCGAATGCTCTTTCAGTTGCTGGCGATGACAAAGCTCAAAAGAAACCAAAATCGCTACCATTACCAAGCGATAAGTCACCCCTTTCGATGACCCGCTCGACATTAAAGAACGTGAAGATCGGCTTAATAACATCTACACCCTCCTCGCTATCCGACACATCTTGGAGCCTAAGACATACAGGGACGCTATGATGCTCCCTGAAGCACTTCAGTGGAAATCTGCTGCTCGTTCCGAATACCAGTCCCTGATGGACAACGAAACATGGATACTGGCCAAACCTCCGAAAGGAAGGTGGGCACTTCAATGCCGTTGGGTATTTGTTGTGAAATTTAAAGGCGACGGAAACGTTGATCGCTACAAAGCCCGCCTCGTTATCAAAGGCTTTCTTCAGAAATATGGCATTAACTACGATGGGATATTTTCTCCAGTTATTCGCATGGAAGTGCTACGACTCCTCTTAACAATTTCCGCACTTCTTGACATGGAAATCCATCAAATGGATGTGAAAACAGCATTCCTTAATCTTTATCCCCCAAATCGTCTACCGGTAGGCTCTCCATCCTACGGGTAGGCTCAACCGAAAAGTTAGTTTTCCAGGAATAGAAGCTGGATGCGATCGTTTTAAGCTGCTCACCTTGTTCCTGAAGCGCCGCAGATAGCCAGAGTTAGTTTTTCGCTCCATCCTCGCAGTGTAGCATGGCCAAATTCCATGTCGGAAGCCGGGTTCGAGGCAAGACGAAGCGCCTTGCGGGAAAGGTGGGCGTCGTCCGTGCAGTGCGTACGGGCTCGAGACAGAACAAGTACGATGTCACGTGAGCTACTGGCGCTACTGAGACCGTTGCTGCGAGAGCTATTGAGCTCGCAGCGTCATCCATGTCAGGTCGACCAGCTGAAGACCAGCCCGTGCTCATCGATGACCCGTCCAACACTACCTTTCAAAGCTTGTTGCAAGCTTCTAATGCTTCTCTAGTCATGGAACTGGAGAGCTCATCTAGTGACGAGTCCACGAGCGAAAATGAGATGGATTCTGATGAAGCTGAGACTGCAAGGTCAACACATAATGGAGATGGAGATTCTGAAGGCAGTGTTGAGGGAGCTCCAGACCACCACATCAAACCGTTCATCGAGCTTCCCCAATACGCAGCAATGCGTCTTCAAGGCAAGCGGCCTCAACGAAAGTGCGGTGTATGCAAGAAGAAGGCGTCTTATTATTGCGCTAAGTGCTCTGACGTCGCTCAAGACATCTTCTTCGGCATTTGTGGCCCTCGATCCGACCGAGCATGCTACAGTGCACATCTTTCGTCATCTTCAATATGACTTTTTCTACTAAGCATATGACTTTCAATACAAACTTCTATAGATAACAAACTAACCTCCAGCCTACGGGTAGGCTCTCTCCCTTGCTACCGGTAGGCTTTTGACCTGGGGGATAAAGATTAAGGGTTTTCTCGAGAGGAAATCTACATGATGCGGCCTGAGGGATTCACCGTTCGTGACAAAGAGAACTTGGTATGTAAACTACTCAAGAGTCTCTACGACCTCAAGCAGGCCCCACGCATCTGGTACCTCGCTCTTTGCGCTTTTCTGGTTACTATGGGATTCCACAAACTCATCAAAGATCAGTGTGGCTTCGTCGGTACCTTTGACGGAGCCACGTGCTACGTTCTGGTTCACGTTGATGACCTCCTCATCATAGCTCCCACAATTGCTCTCATCAACAACGTCAAGGACGCGCTTAAACAGCGCTTTAAAATGTCTGACTTGGGAGAAGCCCAATACATTTTGGGTTGGTCCGTTGTTCGTAATCGCACCCAACGTACCATTTTCATTCATCAAGAAAAACGCTACCAAAGTCCTGGATGGCTTTTCTCACCTCAACTCCTATCCTGTTGGAACACCCACTAACCCTAGCGTCAAACTCACAGAGGCCATGTTCCCACAGTCTCAAGCAGACATTGATGCGATGAAAGCGACCCCGTACAGAGAGGCAGTCGGTAGCTTCATGTACTTGATGATGGGAACAAGACCTGATCTAGCTTGCTTCCTACGAGGAGTCAGTCAATTCCTTGTAAACCCAGGAAAAGCCCACTGGAATGCGGTCAAGAGAGACCTCAAGGGTCTAAATGGTACTCAAAAGCTTGGCATAACACTAGGTGGTATTGAAAACCTAAAGCAATGCGAGTCAAAACACTACCTCACCGCGTATTCAGACGCCGACTATGCGAACTGCGCCGACACCAGACGTTCAGTTGGAGGATTCATCACATATATGTGTGGAAGCCCCATTTCATGGCAATCACGGAAACATCACGCCGTAGTCTTATCCGCAACAGAAGCAGAATACATTGCCTTATGCCACTGCATGCAAGAAGTCATTTTCTTTAAGCTACTTCTAGTATAACTTAAACACGAAAGCCCATTTGCAATCACAGTCTTTGAAGACAATCAAAGTTGTATTAAATTGTCCTACAATCCTGAACCACATGGCAGAAGTAAGCACATCAATATTCGGTACCGTTTTGTGCAAGAAAAAGTTGACAGAGAAGAATTTGAAATTCAATACTGTAATACAAAAGAAATGATAGCAGACATTTTCACGAAGTCACTTACGAAACCCACATTCCTGCATCTACGCAATGCACTTTGCAAAAAAGGAATATTAATAGATAAATCTTAAACGATGATTGGCTCAGAATTATAACAATACTAGACAACTCACAATGAGAAACTGAAAATAGAATATTTCAAAAGGAAAAGTATATTTGCATTACTGTACCATGAATTTGGTGCTGTACTTCAACTTGCCCTTTTAAGCAATATCTTCAACGGCATACACGCCATCGACATGCTCAAAGTAAGAAGCCAACTTCGCTGCACTGTTTGGAAGGTACATGTAGCAATCAGACTCAATAAAGAAAAACTTTTGGTCCACTAGAGCCCTGGCAATACAGTGACAGGTCCCCTTCAATTGACCCGAGCGGCGACCGATAATGATGAGCGACGACCTCTTGGAGTTGACAGCCCGCTCCACGCGCTTCCTGGATCCACACTTGAAATGCTTGTTTAGGAAAATCAGTTGCTTTCTCTTCTTCTGCAGTGCCTGATGCATAGCGTGTGTCGTGTACGCCCGGTAGCATTCGTCGCTATGATCCTCTTCAGGTTGACTGTCCTTGAGCTGCTTCAGAACTGCAGCCATCGCAGCTTGCGTCAAGAAATCTCTCGACTGCAATGCATTGTTCACTGAGAACATACCGCAGAAAGAGAATCGATCGGACAGCGATTCTTGGTGCTGGCACTTGACAGATGAACGAAGGGTACGAGGCGTCTAGACAAATACATACCAAAAAGTTAGTAACATATCAAAACAAAATACAATCAATAATGGCACCATGATTTGAACACACTATGCCACACACACTGAAGGCATTTTCAGGCGACAAGCAGAAGTTCGTGCCCTAGTTAGGCTGAAGCGCCGTACAGTGACCTCAGTTGATGTGTGTAGCAGTACCAGTTCTCGCAAGCAGCCGCAACATAAGAGCAATGATTGAAAGTAGTTCACCTTTGATGATCTTGGCAGAAAGCTCAATGAGCACTTGCGAGAGCTCCTTGCGGAAGTCAGAAACCCACTGCGATGAGCGCAAGGCGCTGCATCGCATGAAAACAGGTGAAACTAATACAGCATAACGGACAACTAGAAAAGCAACGATGTCATTGAGCAAAGTGCTCCGACAGCAAGAGCACAAGACAAGCTGTCGCACTCAATCTATTAAAAAATGTCCGAATTGTATTGCCCCACATTTAGGTTTATCTCTCTATCCGAAAACCACTGCGTCATAATCAAAGTGTCCAAAGAAAACGAAAATGGCAACACTCCACCTCGTTTGGACAATGGCTCGGACAAGCGTCCGTTGCGCCACCCTAGCTACTGAAAAGAAAAGCAACTTGCGCCAGACACGTGTTGCCAACCCAACTGGAGGTTGAGAGAGGCTGTGAATGCGGGCAACCGACCAGCGTGTTGACCACCCTTTACTAGAACAGTCATTATAGAGAGTGTTAGTCTATCACAGTTATGTGTACCACACATATTGTAGCCATATCCACCCCGCTTTCTGACCTCCTAATTCACTTTTTCCTTTTCCCTGCTCAAGGACACGACTCTCCGACACTAGCCTCTCACACCTTCACACAAAATTTTCCGGCATTGGCCACGGAAGCTCACAATACCGGTAGTTGCGTTTTGACATCCCTCTCCGCAGGTTGGGCCAATCGAGCAGCACCAAACGCATCAATTGATTTCCGCTGAGGCGATACAACGTTCAAAAATTATTCTAGCGGCGTTTATGGAGAATTTCTCTACACGAATGACGTTACTTGTTGCGGATGCGTAGCGGGTGAGCCTCCGTGTTGAACACATACTTGTCGAGCGGGATGAGACTCTCCGGCGCCTGTAGCAAGTAATGATACTTGAGCGTTTCGGCCAAAAAGAAGCTCTCCATCTTGCTTTCCGTTTGTGCCGGCAGCTTGGTGACGTCCAAGACGGCGGCGTATCCATGTTTGACCTTGGCGTGCGTCTCCAGCGCCTCAAAGATCTCCCAGCCGTACTCGCGATACTTGGGATTCTTCGTGACACGGTACAGGTAAAACAAGCTCTCGATGGTCTCTGGCCGCAAACGATATTTGGGGTCTACTACGCGCATCTTCGGGAAGCTCACGATGTCTGGTGATAAGCCAGTCGCTTGGCGACTGTAGAGTTGGTAACACGTTTCCATGAGCTTTTCTGCGAGGTCAAGGTGTTTGGCGTTCTTAGCGCGGTCCTCCGTCTCGGACAGCGTTCCTAGTGCCAAAAGGCCGGGAACAAAACAAAGGAGATGATCCATGCGCTGGATTGCCTGTACAAACATGGCATCAAAACAAAACACTTATCAGTCACTGAGTATTTGCCTTTCAACTTGCAAGCACCAGGGTACGCACGTACCGACATCGACGGCACTTTCATCTCCTGTAAGAAGTACAGGTCGTCTGGGATGGAATAATAGAGCAGGTGCTCTTCCATCCCCCTTACAGCGTCGTCATACAGCTCGCGGAGGTACTCGTCTTCCTCCCGCTTACCGCTGTAGATGTACACCTTCAGCAAGTACTCGTAGAAAGAATCGCCTAACGCACCCAACGTAATGGTGCTCCCGCGGACATCGAATTTCCCCTTCGGTGCGTCAAAATGAACAGGAAACAAGCCAGTCTTCTTGTACGATCCCTCGCGCTTCAAAATGTGGTAAAATGCATCGCCCTAGGTTGGAAACAAAATACAAAAGGACACCATTTACTGTGTAAGACTCGTGCAAGCCGAGCCAGCAGCCTAAAAAAACGACACACCATTTTTGCGTATTTTGGATCACCCGTAACGTCCGACAAGTAGCGGGTTTCGAGCTGCAGTGTGCCGATGTCGGCAATGTGCGCTCTGCAGTCATAAAACACACTGCCGGTTAGAATGAGGGAATCCAAAGCAGACATAATAATAACTCGTACCGATAGCGAGCCCAGGCAGCGAAGCTTTTCTGCTTCGTGTACGGGTTAAGAAGTGTATAGAACACCCCTTCGTCCTCATCATAGGCAGGCGTGAGCAGATCCATCAGTTCCTTTGCCTTATTCTTGAAGACGCTATCGCCTGACAGATCGAACGCACTTAACAGCCCGCCGACTTCCCGGATAATAGTCTCGAACACCGAGAGGTTGTTGCCATCACGTCCCAAGTGGGAAAAGTCGAGATGGCCTGCCACGTAGTCTCTGGCACGCTTAAACTCGTCCTTCAAGTCCATGATCCAGAGCGTGTCGATGCCGTCCACCAACGAGCAAGCGATGTCACCCCAGACATTGCTCCGCTTGACGCCATTTTTCGGGTCCACTTCGTCCCCTCCGAATGCATGCTCCTCGTAGTTGCCCCAGGCAAACTTCATGGCCTTCCGCACTGCCAGCCTCCTGGCCTCCTGCTGCTCCGAGGACACTGCCGTGACAGTCTCGTCGGGGTCTCGAATGTCCGCCACGTCTTCGTCCGCCAGCATCTCGTCGTTGGCTGCTCCTCCAAAAGCCTGATGCGTAGTTGCATCGGTCCGGTGCACCGTTGTCTTCTGGCCCCGGAGATGTACTCGCTCCTCGTCCTGCTGCGTGGCGCCCTGCAGATCGTCCACGTGGTTGGGGACCCCGCCCAAGTTGGTGGTCATGATGGTGTACTGCACCCATAGGAAGAGCGACAGCACACAGGCGACCCCAACGATCCCAACGCGCTTCCAGAGCTGGAGCTGTGCACGCTTGCGGGCCGAGGCCTGGCGGTACGTCGGCAGCATCCCAGCGGAAAAGCGAGTGCCGTGGCGTCTGCAGCCGTTGGGAATCGCAGCAGATGTGCGAGCTTTACCGGGAGCTAAACTTTACAATTTAGACTAAAACTGTAAACGTTATCTTCTTCAAATTGGCTGCAAGCATGGGGCGGCAGGCGAGGACACCCGACGGCGGGCGCAAGGAGCGGAAGAACACGCGCGCGTCCTTGACGTACGAGACGCGGCTGGCGGTGGTCAAGTTCTTCCAGGAGAGCGGCGACATGGCCAAGACGGTGGACAAGTTCTTCCCGGAGCTGAGCGCCGCAGCCAAGCGCAGCAAGAAGCGCGTGGTCTACGGCTGGGCCAAGGACCGCGACAAGATCGAGAGCGCCTGCGACTCGGCGCGCACCGCCAAGGCCTTCCGTCTGCGCAAATCCGGACTGGGGCTCACGTTGAGCGACGACGCCGAGAAGTGCATCGTGGTGTGGCTCCGCTCGATGCAGAAGATGAGCATTCCCGTGACGGGCACAATGTTAAGTGAGTACGCGGTGGATGTGGCCAGGGAGCTGGGGATAGACAGCTCGCTGTTCTCAGCGTCGGGTGTGTGGAGGAAGAGCTTTCTCAAGAGACACAACTTGGCCATGTAGCCACGGGTCGTTGAGAGCTGTATTTCATGTATTTAGTCACGGCTTACTGTTCATACATGATCATGGTTGTGCAGTGTGCTATTCACACCAGTTGTTGCTTTCGCTTTTCAACTTGCAAAGAGAGAAATCTCAGTCCTCGCCTACAACACATTGAATTCCTTCTGCATGCGTACATACTTGACCAACGCCGGCCAGTTCAGGGCCTTCGGAATATCCTCTTGCTTCAGCATCCAAACTCCGAGGGCCCTGGCAACATTTTCTGCCGTCTCGTCCTTGGCGAGCATGTCCAAAAGCCATTTGCTTGTTTGCGACTCGGTCATTTCAACCCCGTCGATTTTCGCGAAAACCTTGTTTGCTTTCCACTTCGAATACATCTTTGGTACGAGGCAAGGGCGCGCCAGTTCAGTGGGTCAGCCGCGCCTTGCTTCAACCCGAAGACGCCTAAAATCCTGGCTGCCTTCTCAACGCTGACTCCGTCCTGGAGCCACTTCCTGAACATGTCCTTCGTCTGGGTCTTGGTGCGTGCAATCCCGCCGATCCGCGAAAAACCGCCTCGCCGCTCAAGCTCTTGCCGGTGATCAGCTTGTAGTACATGTTCTTGTACTTCTGCAAGGCCGCCGAGTTCAATGCCTGTGCAACCTCTTTTCCGACAACCCAGCCAGACCCAGCATCTTGGTGACGTCGTCTACGCTCTTCCTCTTGTTCAGCCAGAATATCAGCCATTCTTTCGCTTCGGCCTTGGTGCGGTCGAAGCCCATGATATGTGCAAATACTTCCGGCTTGGCAAAGCTCTCTCCTCCTCTTCGTTGGTGTACGAGCGTAGGAATCGCTTGGTGACGTCGATCTGTGCAGGGACACCAGAATTTGTCGTAATGGATGCAGTCCTCGAAACCGAGTCTTCGATAGTAGCTTGGGCGTTGGCGAGTAGGGATGCTGCCACCAGTAACGCGATACAGCTTAGACGCATTATCATCGCTTGATCCTTGGGCCTTCACTCGTTCGCTGTCGCCGGCTTAATGTGGTGGCCGCCGCAAATTGTAGAGTTGTTGAACAGGTCTGGCAGCTCCCAACGCGACCATCCAACCACTTAGAACCGGTATCAACCATAACCGCCATACATGCATAATGAACGACGCTCGTTGTGCTCAGCATGGGATGGGCCTCGTTGCTCCGTACATGTAACAGGTGTGCTTAGACGGCGCTCCTCTTCCGAGTCAGAACACGCCCGGAAACAATTCATTCACTGCCGTCTTGTGAAGGGCCGAGAGCAAAGGCCACACCTGCACCCTCGTATCAACTGCTACACACAAGTACCTTGAGTTTGTCGCTCCTTGCCCGTTCCACCGCTCAGCAAGGGACAGCTTCATGGAGTCTGCACATGATCGACCTGCAAGTCACTTTACAAGTGATCCACAGGACGATGTTATTAATAGATACCAGAAAGAGTTTAGGTTTATTTACTGCGAAAACCAACGATACTGCAATGCAATCCAGATGGCATTTGATATTTTCATCGGATGGGGAAATTCTCTCAGCTATTCTCAGCCTGGGAAGAGGTATTATAATAGGGGGCAAAATCCCTCCCAAAACTGAGCAGAGTCAGGGCTTCGCATCGTCTCATGACACCCCATCAAATACAGGTAGCACAACGTGTGCATCAACTGGATGTTGATGCGGCCAACGAACCTGCGTCAGCATCGATGATACTATCGTGCTTAGAGACGATACTCTCCAAATACATTATGGGCCTGTTCTGCAAATCAACCTTACCAACCAGTCTGAAGACAAAATAATCCCAAGCAGAAGCGTTTGGCTGATTGATCGATCAGTTATTCTGGCGGCAGAACACGCCTAGCGGGGATCAGCAGTCATCTAAAACGCACTGTCAGATGTGGTAGAGCTTACAATATAAAAACAATGCAGTATATTCAAATTTGAAGTTGGACTGACCTTCACGCCATGGTGGTGCCTCGATAAACGAACATCGACATTTCGCTGCTGCAGAAGCGCATTCTGGACGGCGGTCGCGAGCTCTGAGGCCCCAAGAACGAACAGCCAGTATGGGCACTTCATCTTCGTTCGAAATTACTCTAGTTGTGACGGTCGCTTTCGTCAGATTCGCTATTGGAAAAACCTCCAGCGTCATCTGCTTCGGACGGCGAACTTTCAGCTTGTTCGTTGTCGTCATCGAAGAACTCTCGAACCAGGTTGGACCGACCTTTATCATCCAATCTGCAAAACCTCGTGGCAATTTCTGTCCTGGTGGCTAGCATCCGACAGTACCGAACCCGGTCAGGGGTGTCGAGCGACCTGACTCATGAACTCCCTGATTGCGGAGCAGCAGAATCCCAGCTGAACCCACTGTTTGTTTTCAGAAGCGTGAATGTCTTGCACTTCCTTTTCAGCTTTGTGAGCTTATTTTGGAGCTGCTTTTTGGTGACGGTTCTGGGCTGGTTTCTGTTGAAAATGTTTGTGGCGAGATTACTTGATGCTGCTAGCTGAACGCCACGGAGAGGTAGTTATCTAGTTCTGGTAATCCCCGAGGAATAAATGTGCTATAAAAGGTGTCGACCGACAATCAGTCTGATGGATCAGCTACCAGCCCGAATTCGGGCTGAAAAATAATCTGAACGAGAGCAATTTTCAGCAGTTTGATGCACGCAGAACACAACAGATTATTGATCGATCAGCTAAAGCTTTAATATCATCTGAAAGAAAGCCCGATCAGCCATAATACGTGTCTGCAGAACAGGCCCTATGTAGAAAAGAAAAGAAAGGTTGGTCCTTCATATTGTTTATATCTAAACGAGTAAACCCTGCTACTTTCCTCATCCTCCAACTGTGAGCCTGGGTCGTCATCCGTTGCATCCTGCCAGCAATTTTCGCATTACCTGACGGGGCACAACGAAGCGGGTATCGCGGAACCGTTGATCAAGTCTAGGGCGTTAGATGCTCGAGGCAGCTCAAACACCGAACTCTCCACCGCACTGACTCTCAGCGGGCATCGCGGCCGCTTTCATTAAACACGGTCCTTGCGTGGGCGAGGTTTGAACGTGACAGCGCCTTGGCTCTGGAAGGGAACTTTACAAGCCGCTTATCCCTGGTCGTAACGCAGGTGTCACTCCCTTGCTGCGTGAGCCTCCATTGAAGCTTTCCTTTTGGACCAAGACGTGATGATGCTCATCCAAATGATAACACGTCTCATTCCGGAGATCCTGGTATATTTTATGCAAACACGATCTATCGACGCGGTTCCCTTTATAGTCAAAGACACAAAACAAACAAACAGTTGATATTATTGTCCGATCCCATACTTGATGCCGCTGAGGCACGAAAGTGATAGTTTATATCGAAATTTGTATGGGGTCCTTCAGCAAAAACATGGGGAATTGCCGTCTGAGACAGTGATTTCCATGTGGAAGTTGGACTGGACAAATACTGATCGAGCTGTTAAAGTCTCCGAAAACTTTGTACGACAAATCAACAGCTGCGATTCTTGTATCTGAGGCTTTCCGATAGCAATACGTGGCTGCCGCGACGGCATAATACACTGTATGCAGTATGTTTGTAGTCTAAGCATTGCGATGACAGTAGGAGTTTTACGGTATCATTTTTCGCTTGTTGTGGTTGCCCAGGGTCTGAGTTGGCAATGGACCTGTAGTCGTTTTCTTGCATGCGTCGTTGGTAGGACACCCACAATACACGATCAAAGCTTATGACTATTACGGGGGTCAACCACATCGCAAATCAGCATCCAAAGCATGAGAACAGTACTTTACCAACGACGCACTTCGGTGGCGGCTGTTAAGACAGTTTCTCTCTTCCAACTGAAGGAGGCTTCCCAATCGATTAATTAAGGGTGCCACTTCCGAATCGAGCACCTGGGGAACATTTGAGCACAGACACAGGGCCAGCATGCTCAAGAGAACTAGAAACGACATTCAAGACCTAAGGCTGAGCGATTCCATCACACCGCCAGACGCAATTCAATCGCACGTCATCGAGAGGTCGAGCTCCGTGACGTCTTCCTCTTCAGCGTCGGAAGATGACGGACAGACCTTGTTGCGACTCAACAGTGTCAGCAAGTCCCCAACGGAAAACCTTCACCTTCCCAGCCAAAGTCGTCGTTGCCTCCGACCAAAGTGTTGTTCCTCGACGGCGTCAGAGGCCTCGCTGCAGTCCTGGTTACCATGCAGCACTCCCACGCCTATATTGAGCAGTTCGACCTCGGTGGAGTGGCGGTCGATACATTCTTCGTGCTGTCATCATTCCTGCTGACGTGGCTCTTCATGAAGAAGAGCATGAAGCTGCTGTCACAAGGAGCAAGCCCGCGATCGTGGATGTTCGCGTTAGCCGACTACTTCTCGAAGCGGTTCTTCCGCGTGTACCCGTTGTTCGCGGTGGTGGTGATCGCGCTGTCGTTCATGTCGTACGAGGACCAAGGCAGATACTATCTGGTCGAAAATCCGAAGGCCTTCGACTTGTTTCAGACGCTGACGTTTGATTTCCACCACCGCCAATTTGCACTATGGACGCTGCCGCTGGAGATTTCGTACTACTTTGTGATCCCCGTGTTCGTCTTGGCCATGCTTGGCATGCGTCGCTACTGGTGGGTGGCCGCGGCCCCGATATTTGCATGGACTGTCTACAAGGGCTGGTACGAATACCGAACGCACCACATGCCATTGATGCCGCACCTTCCGACGTTTCTGTCGGGGTCGATTGGTGCTGTCGTGTTCGTGAAGCTTGACGCGTGGATGAAAGGGACTGGGTTCAAGTTCCGCTGGTGGCACACGGTTGCGATCCGCGTCTTTGAGTACGCCCTCATTGCGGTGCTGTTGAGCGTGTGCTTCAAAGGATTACTTTTTGACTGGGTTTTGAAGAACCCTGCACCCGACACAAAAGGCGCCCGATATGTGAGCGCTCTGCTAACGGCGATCTTCGTGGTTGAGATGATCCGCCCATCGTGTGTTTCCACCATGTTTGAGTGGAGTGTGCTGCGGTACTGCGGCAAGATCAGCTTCTCGATCTACTTGCTGCACATTTTCGTCCTTGAAAACCCGACGATCAGTTCTGAGCCAAAGTACATGAACCGATTGGTTGCGCGGAGCTTCCTCATCTTCTTGTTGGCGACAGTGTCCTACTATCTCGTCGAGTATCCGTCACAGTTGATGGCCCAAAGGATCTCCAAGTTCCTCGCAGCACGTGAAGCGAGAGAACGAGATGGTTTGGTTCGATTTCCATGGATGGATCGGATAAAATTCAGCAAGTTGAGGACCAACTCGGCGGGCAAGTAAACTCATGTGACCGTAGCAAGGTGTATTATTCAGGCACAGTGTAGGTGTTCAACTCGGAGGCCCAGCAACAAAGAATCTTCACAAACGCTGCTCGAGTGAATCTTGAACGTTATATGTATGCGGTCGAATCTCCTTGGCGGAAGTCAGTGCACTTTCTAATTGTCGACGCGAGCAGCGAGGCCATGCCGGCGTCTTCATTCGTCGAGCTGCTGCCAGAGCTGGATGTGTCCAAGGCCGACCGCGACGGCCTCTTGGAGCTGGAGGCCATGCTAGTGGCCAACAGTCTGGAGCAGTACGACCAGCTGCATCGTCCCAAGAAAGAGAAGGCTGGCGCAGTGAAAGGGCCGCCCACCGGTCAGTGGCACGAGATCCGCAAGGTCGACAGTCTCCGTATCTACGAGGAACGCAGCCCCGCCAGCCCCGAGACGCCCAGTATGCCGACCATCATGATGCTGGGTTCGGTCGAGGGGACCTGGACGACGTCATGTACGGGGTTGTGGCCGCCACCGACGCGGACGAGCGAATCAAGGAGCGTGTGCTGCAAGACGGAGCCGAGGACCACCAACTTGGGCGGGGTCCCCAACCACGTGGACGATCTGCAGGGCGCCACGCAGCAGGACGAGGAGCAAATCCATCTCCGGGGCCAGAAGACAACGGTGCACCGGATCGATGCAACTACGCATCAGGCTTTTGGAGGAGCAGCCAACGACGAGATGCTGGCGGACGAAGACGTGGCGGACATTCGAGACCCCGACGAGACTGTCACGGCAGTGCCCTCGGAGCAGCAGGAGGCCAGGAGGCTGGCAGTGCGGAAGGCCATGAAGTTTGCCTGGGGCAACTACGAGGAGCATGCATTCGGAGGGGACGAAGTGGACCCGAAAATGGCGTCAAGCGGAGCAATGTCTGGGGTGACATCGCTTGCTCGTTGGTGGACGGCATCGACACGCTCTGGATCATGGACTTGAAGGACGAGTTTAAGCGTGCCAGAGACTACGTGGCAGGCCATCTCGACTTTTCCCACTTGGGACGTGATGGCAACAACCTCTCGGTGTTCGAGACTATTATCCGGGAAGTCGGCGGGCTGTTAAGAGAGAATAAAGTTGATTAACAAGGTATAGGATAATTCGTCTAGCTAGCTACCAAATTGACAGGTAAGAAACGAATGATTTGGTCACAGTCGATGTATCCAAATTCTTTGCTGGGGCGGAGGTAAATTCACATCCTTTGGCGCCTCAAAGCCTAATCGTATGAGGGCTAGTTTCAAGCTATCGCCATTGATACATGAACTGGTAGTGCCGTCTAAACGAAGACATCACATTTTCGATGCGCAGTTCCTCCGTCTGAGTTTCTTCAAAGAGAATGTCCTTCCGCAGTCTCCAGATCGCGTGAAACACAATCGCTGTGTGTACACTCCACAGCAGTAGGAGTAAGTTTTGGTGTTGTCTCCATCCTGGAAGAATATTGTTGGTTTGTTGGCAAAAGCTGAAGTGAATTACAGTTAGTCTTTGCAATTTCTACAGCTAGCTTCTCTCCTACTTGCTCGCCCTCTCTGCCTTCTTCTCCTTGACCAGTCGTTTCTTGTTGTCTTGTCCTCAGTATCTCCTGCACATCCTGGCGCTTGGTCCTGGGACCCAACCAATCAGGGAACGGTTCCACTTGAACCGTGCTACCGGTCCCGAACCGTGCTCGAGCGGTGCAACCTTAACACTCCCACTCACTGCGACGGCACGGTGCTCTTGTCCTTGATGCCGCTTGCGTTGTGGAAGAACCTGAGCGTCTTGGTCCCAAGCGCCTTCGTCAGCATGTCCGCAAGCTGATGCTTGGTGTCGACGTAGTCGACCGTTACTGTTCCACGCTCGACGTTCTCATGCGTGAAGTGATGTTTGATATCCACATGCTTGGTTCTGGCGTGATAGCCCGCGTTCTTGGCCAACGCGATCGCCCCTTAATTGTCTTCCCAAATCTGCGTCGGTTCTTCTTGACCCCTGCCCATGTCGTTGAGCATCGCTCGAACCCATAGCACCTCTTGTGTGCACAGGCTCAGCGCCATGTATTAGGCCTCTGCCGAACTCAGCGCAACCGTCCTCTGGAACTTGGACTTGAACACCACCGGGCCGTTCCCGATCATCACCATGACACCAGACACCGAACGCCTGTTGTGGTGTAGGAATCCACTGAACTTTCGCTAAGGCAGCAGCGAGCTTCCGCACACAACAATACACCTTCCAGATTGTCAGGCGAATGTTGGGCGTGATCTGAAGGAACCAGATCCGACCCTGCCCGAGCGGGTGTGGCTTCCGCTCACTGTCTACGCTGAAGGCAAATATAAACCGACGCTACAGGCGCGAGTCTTCGCCTGTACGTCCAAACACTCTCTCACACACTCAAAACCCCGTGGCACCAGCAGACGAAGGTTGCCTAGTCCCGTGGACTCTCTTACGGGGGCGCCGGAGTATAACTCCGGCTGAAAGTCACGTTGGAATGCGACCCGCACTCCACACACAAGGGCTCTTTCGCCCAACACTCCCTATTAATAGGGCCAAACCGAAATACACTCTAACTACCACTCTTCACTCTTGGCCTGACCAAACGAACACTCACTTCACGAAGGTCTGTGTTCGCTGGCAGGCATAACCCACGACCACAGGGCAAGGTGCTTACCTAGGACGCTTGGCCGCTTGGGAAGTCGGGGGAAAATTCTGCTCTGTTTGTATCGCCCTCTCGGGCTCTTACTCTTTCTAATCCTACCCTTATCTATGAGTCTATACAAATGTCAAGTGAAACGCAAGCGTCGCCGTCGGAGCTACCCATCCGAAGATTCACGACCAGGCGATGGTTCGCAATAGCGCCCACCTCGGGATAGCGACCTTCACTGAACCTTCGCCTCGCGTCGCCATTGGTCCAGCTCGACGCCTTTTATCAGCCAATAGCGGAGGCGACTGTTCGTTGACGGATCTTGGAGAAATCTCCACACCACAACTGCCCCTGGCGAGGCTCGAACCATTCTTCGCTGGCGAGTGCCTCGGCGTCTTTTTCCCATGAGTACAACGTTCTGTATTGGGATTTGTATTGACTGATCTGTGTGTTCCTTCGATTGAAGGTGGTGCGCGTTTGCTGAACCAAGTCCAAGATTTTCCAGGTGTCTTGGGCGTTGGATTGAACCTGGTGTGAGACCCCCGACCAAGGGTCTATAAGAATAAGTGTCGGCTGTATATTTGCATAAGGATCTCTCTGTATATTGATTATCTGTGGTTGCTAGTTCTTCTTGAACTTGCAGGCCAAGAACCCCGTCTCTTCAACTGCCGCCCAAGAAAAGTGGGCTGCAGGGGAACGAATTGTGGGCAAACTAATCCATCTAACACTTTTTTGTGTCTTTGACTGTGAAAGGCCATCCGGTAGATTAAACGCGAAATCCAAGGGGCGAACCTATAGGGATTCACGAGGTGCACACGCCAATCCTTCGACGGCAGTTCCAAGAACCGCCGCTGAAGGAGTTCACAACTGATCTCGGTTCACCAAGATCCTGGCCACGTTGCCACAGCTCGCGCTGTGCAACTGCCACCCCTGGACGGAAAACATCACTGGAGTTCCGCCACAAACGGAGCGAGCAGCGTCAAGACGTCGCCAGTACGCAGCGTCCATCATGCCCGGCGGGTGCGAGAGGGCACGAATGAGGACCTTCGCCAGGTCCGCCAACTGATTGCCCGTGACAGCGATGGTCCGCTCCGAGGCAGACGCCGACAATTCGTCCAGCAAATCCCTCAGCGTGTCTTCGCTGACGCCCGGGAGTGCCGTATCCGCCGGGAAGGCCCGCGTCACGGCCGTGGAGCTCAAGGTGGGCAGAGGAAGGACATCAGCCGACCCGCCTGGCGGCTCAGAGGATGAAGAGACACTCGTGGTGCCAGCCAAGTCGGCTGCTGGAGCCTATATGAGATCAGCGTCAGTACACGGAGAGAAATATCGAGTTCGGGAGTGACTGACCAACGGAGGCGGAGGCGTCGTGAGGCCAGCAGCTTGCATGGCGCGGGAAGCGGCGCGCCCGACGAAGCCACTATCTCAAAGCAAACTCAAGCGGCGACTGCTATCCAGCCGCTTGAGCGTAGTTTTAATATGAAATGGGTTGGCCTGCAAGACAGACGCCCAACTAGTAAACGAAATGGTCGGGCGCCTAGACTCCCCTCCCAATTGGACTTAACAAACAGGTGGGGAGCAGCAGGTCACGTAGCACTAACACGCAAAGAGCACCGACTGGCGCTTGTGCAGTACAGGGCAAAAGAACTCTATGATTGATATCTCTTATAGCTAGTAGATCTGCAGCCCTTCCGCAGATCTTGGGCGCAATCATTAGGATACGAATTAGTCTTGATCTTAGTATGCTTGACTTGATGACGGCCACTTATCGTGGGTTCGTCGCTCTTCAAATCATCTGTGGCGTAAACATTCTGGGTACAAACCACTGGGTCCATGGTGAATGCGAATTCTCGCTAAGTGCCAGAATCCACGTCCAAGAGAAAATCTCCATCCAAGAAATCTCCATCCAAGAGAATCTCCATCGAAGAAATGGCTGCCCAAAAATATACCCTTGGAATCTTCATCCAAGAACTTCTTGGGTCTTGGGCGGCAGCCGTGCTTCTTGGGTCACTTGGGCAGCTTGGGGATTTACAGGTCCTTGCCTCACACATCGTGAGGTTAGCCTAGGCGAGACGGGTTGCACACAGGAATACCTTTCACTGTGGCAATTTATACCTTGGTTCTTGGCGACCCGTTTAAGGACGAGGGGTGACTAGGACGTAACGTGCACTCACGCTCAAAGCAATGTGCCCTTGGGCGTACATTCCAAGAGCGGAGATCCCTTCAACGTGCATTTCAAGGACACGCCATTTCTTGGGCGTGCCTTTCAAGAACACATTTTCTTGGGCGCACTTCCTGGTCTTGAGGGCCCATCCTTGGTAGGACAGCACACCCCCGCCTTCTCCCAAGCGACACGTTTTATCGCACACCTCTTCATCTCTTGAACGTAATATCCAACACTAGCTCCATAGTAAACTCCATATGTAAACTCTCCACAGCGCGATCCATAAAAAACACAATTCACATCGTCACACGTTTCTGATGTCGTTGCAGCCACCGCGGACACTCCCCTCGCTCGACCGGACGCGGAGGAAGAAGCCGGACGACTGCGCGCGCGTCTGGAGACTGCTCACCTGGCTCAAATCGCTTCGCACAAGGCCTTGATGAAGGAAACGAATCTTCGGGAGAACACCGAGGTGTTGGCGCGCCAGGCGACGGTCGAGACTGAAGAGCTAAAGAAGCAGTTGAAGATCGCGACGGAGACTGGGACGGCCTACTATCAGCGAGCTCTTGACGTCCAAGCGTCGCTGGATGTCCACACCGAGAATATGTCCAAGCTCCAAGCTCTTCTGGAGGCCAGCGAAGATTCGGTGCGACGCCTCCGGAAGCAACTAGCTAAGGAGCGCGAAGTCTTCAAAGCATCGCTGTCTGCCAACACCAGTCGAGTCGACAAGTTGGCTCGCCTGCTGACGCGGCTGGTTGCGGGTGATTCGTCAGACGTCCAGGCGCTCCGGACGAAGGAAGAGGCCCAGGCTGGGCGTGTCCAACGTCTTCGCCGCGCCAATGCCATTCTTCGCGAACACGTCAGTCTCCAATCTCTGGACCCTGATACTCTCGTGCTCGCAGTCGAAGGTTCGTTTCCTCCTCATTGTTCGTCTCCTTTGTCCGACGTATTTATTCTCACCTTTGGCGATGTTTCCAGGCATTGCGTCAGGTGACCTCCAGCTCGAGGCTTTGGACTTGGATCAAGAGACGCTCGACATTCTGGACCAGCTCCGATGGCGAGACGTTGCTACCGAATCGTCCACCTCGCTAGAGATGTTGGTCGCGGAGGCTGTTCACCACGCTAAGAACCCTGGCAAGCGTCGGCGTCTTCGCCAGTCGGTGAGCGACTGTGACGACGATGAGGAAGAATTCGAAGGCTCGTTCGGAGCGTCTCAAGCGTCTGTCGGGTCTAACGATGGTCCTCTCTCTTCTGGCGAGGACTCATCGGCTCGTTTCGCCGCTGCGGGGCTTGCAGACGTCCCTGGTGTTTCGAGCGAGCCTTCGCCTAGCCGTCGCAGGCGTCTGATGAAGCCCAAGCACTGGAAGAAGCGTTCTGACCGCAGTCGCCCTCGCAAGAAGCGTCGCTCATCGTCTGGCCCAGTCTCCACCACTGCCGTGGTGTCCGCGAGGCAGCTCAGGTCCGGCGCGGAGTCTACTGGCTCGGAAGTCCCGCGTGAATCATCGTCTGGTGATACGTCTGCGTCGGGTGGCCCAGCTCCTGGTCCTCCAGCACGCGACGAAGCTTCAAGTCAAGCCGCGTCGTCCGCTGTTCCTCTGTCGGCGTCTGATGCGAGGGAGGCCACACGTTCTGCCGTATTGTCTCCGCCAGCATCATCAACTGCCCCTCGAGCTTCGGTTCCGCTCAGGACTACTGCCCCTGGGCGTGATCGTCCCTTACCGACCATCAGCGATCCTCCTTCGTCGAGTGCTCGGCGAGGGTTGCCTCGCCGCCAAGTTGCCGAACGGGGTGAGTTCAAGATATCGCTGTTGGTTGAGCAGGAAGCTGCGTCTGACTTTGAAGTGCTGGGAGGTGGCGTCGATGATTCGCCAGTCTCTGGTTCACGTTCGGGCGTCGTTGATCTCACCTGTGAAGTCCCTGATACGGCGTCTGTGGCTGGCTCCGCTGGCCGCGAGTCAAGCGACGGCGAAGCTTCGCCGATTCCCCAGCTACTTCCGCTGCGGCTCAACCTGCCGATCGCTCTCTCGCTGTGCTCTCCTCTGGTGGGGTATTCCGTGGAGCTTTCGTTCCTGGTGGAATTCCCTCGCGGACAGTTCGATCAGAAGTTTCGCTTTCGGATGGATCTGCGACGACCCGGCCAGCTCTTCCAACATCCGCGGCGAGCGATTCTCCGCCCGCTGTTGGTTCGTCTGGATCTCCGCCCCCAACTGCTTCTGGTGGAGTATTGCTTCCTGCGCCCGCCGGTGGAGTTGTGTCGGGCATTGGTTCCAGCGAAGCTTCGTCTGCAGCTGCCCCGAGTGGTGCTTCAGCTGGAGCAGCCTCCGGCGAGACCCCGGTAGCAGCAACGACGCCTTCGACTCGGTCGACCCGCCGTCGTCCTGGCATGCAGCTCGTAGCTACCTTCGCTCGGGGTGCCAATCCCCGTGGGGCCACGCCAACAGCTGAGTTCCCAGTGCTACCGCCTGGCCCTCGCCCCATGATTCCCGCGCAGGCGAAGTTTCCTTCGGCTCTGCTTCCTTTCGTGGACCTGGAGTTTGACAAGCCCGAGGCCGATCGCTGCTGGAGCCGGATTTTGTGCTCGCGCCTGCCGACGCCGATCGCGGCCAACGCGATTGCCCCTTGTTCTCCGGAAGGCATCAACGCCTTCGCTAACTTTCGGGACCCGGCCCACCCCTACCAGGCATTGGTCAGGCTGCTTCCAGACCGTGCAAGCGTTTTCGACAGTCTCGAGCACGACCTCAACCAAGCCATCTCACGTCGAGCGCCGATCCCGTTGCGGTATTTTCACTTGCGGCGGAGTCTGCGTGGCGTCGGTGCGCAGGGCGATCTGGGGTTCGCTCTGTGGGAGCGTCACCACTGAATTCCTCAAGCATGCGTCGAGAATGGCCTGCGAGTCTATGCCAGCAATCCAAGCCACGATCCCAGCGTGCTTCACAACCGGACCGACCCTTGGGTCAGATACTTCGCGGCGCGGAAGAAGCGGGCCGACAACCTTCGTGTCCACGTGAAGCGGACTTTCTGGAGCGACTGGCTGCTTGGAGATCAGGAGAAGCCACAGGAGGAGCGAGTGCTCGTTCCTGAGTTGATCTTCGAGCCATCCGTGCCGGTGATGTCGATGGAGAATCTCTCGTGGTTGCCTGGAAGTGATGATTGGGTCAGCGAAGTTTCGGCGTTGGACCGCGACCAGCCTTAGCGTGACTGCTGGATGACTCGGCCGGAGATTCACCCGTTCAACACCATCTTCCTCCCGTGCAACCCGACGGTGTATGTCTTCGTTCCACACGGATCTACCCCAGCGACGGTCGGCGAGCATATCAACATCGATCCCGAGGTCTTGCCAAGTGAAGTCGCCGCCAACTGGGACCACGACTTCGCCGACATCCGCGTCGCTCGAGCTCAGCGAGCTGGTACCATCGTTGCCTCGGGTGAGGAGAGAGGTGGCGATGGTGAAGGTTCAGGGTCTGGGGACTTGTCGCTGCTCGCTTCCGCCGCGGCGTCGTCATCAGGGGGCCGTAACTTCGCTCGCCGTTCAGCAGGGTCCGTGGTCTTTTCTTCAGCGCGCACATGTGGTAAGCGATCGCTCGTAGTGTTCTCTTGGTTGCGCTCTGGCAGCTTGTTTGTCCGTTTTCCTCGATCGTTGAATTTACGTAGTCATATATAACATGCATCTTTCGGTTGCAGTAGCTTCTTTCGTCTGCTGTTGTAGGCTGCACCGCCCCACAGACAGATCATCATTTGGCGAGGCTTCTGTTCATCGTCCGCAACTTGGACCATCTCCAGACGCTGGTCACACTTCTTCCTGCGAAGATAGTCGTAGAGGAGGCCACCGCAGAACAGATTCGTTACCGGCTCCCACGAAGGTTCGTCATATCCGGCCCATTTTACCTTGAATTCCCGCACAGGCCTAGCTGTACTTGGCGACGCCAGTAGTCGGTCATCTAGAATTGCTTCAACTTCGAAGCGATCGTTCGTCTGGTCTGGTTCCCAACTGTCCTCCGGTAGCAACCCCTCATCAAAGTCCAGGCGATTGTCCTCTGTCATTTCCGGGGCCAAGCGAACCTTCGGCCGGTCACCATACTCTTGTACCGGCTTCAGCCGTGAGACGTGCACAATCGGGTAGAATCTGTATCCGCGGCGGTCGGCCTATTCTAGCTCGTACGCGAACTCTTCGACCTTCGCCTTGATGCGGAATGGGCCGTGCCAGAGATGAGCAAGCTTCTTGGTCAATCCTGGTTTTACTCGCTCCATATAGAGCCACGCAAGACTTCCGACTTCGAACAGAGGCTCCGCTCGGGGCTGCTCCGTCCTGTCCTCATTCACCCGGTTCAGTGCGGAGTTGGGCGAAGGTTCGTTGTCTACCGCGGGCGGTACAGATGCCTTCTCTCATCGACCCATCGCTTCGTTGTGCCTATCGGATCGCGCGCTTTTCCTTCGCTTGATACTCTTTGGCCATCTCTAGCGCTATGCCCTGCTACCGATTAATCTCTCTCCTCCATGCCGAGCTGTCAGTTTACGTCGCGAATTCTCGTTTCACGGAAGAGGTCATCGCCCTGAGGGTAGTCCGAGCATCCCATCCATGGACGAGGTAAAACGTTGTCTCCTTACGTGTGGAGTCCACGGAATTGTTGATCGCAAATATCAGTCGTTCGACGAGTTCGTCCCAGTCCTGCTGTAACGGGTCTTTCACATAAACCTTCACCGACGCCATGACTGACTTCACCGACCTCTCTTGCTGACCGTTAGCTTGCGGACGATAGCTCAACGTTGCCCGGGAGCGAGACTGCATCATTTCCGCGAAAGTCTGAAATACTTCACTCATGAACCGTGGGTCACGGTCGTGTCGAATCATCGTTGGGGCTCCAAACCTTCGGTAGACACATTCCTCGAATGCTTGGGCTACTTTGATCGCCGAAGTATCGCTCATGGCTTTGGCGATGACGTACCCTGTGAACGAACACTGGAATAACAGTAGCGCGGTATTCCCGCGACGACTCTTCGGTAGAGGGATCACGAAGTCCATCGACACTAACTGAAAAGGATGGTCGGCCAGGATATTGCCAGGGAGTATCCCCTAAGCTGTGGACGACTCTTGCTCGTATTACAATCAGGGCATGACTTCACGTGTTTCTCCACCTCGGTGTACAGTCCATTCCAGTAGTAGTCCATCCTGACGCGCAGATACGTTCGTATCACGCCTTGGTGCCCACCTTCCAATGAATCATGGCAATTCTGCAACACTTCTTGAATCATCGTTGTCGGCACTACTAGCCGCATTCGTACACTCTCATCCTCCTCGCGGCCTCGGCGACGGTTCATTCCCACGTAGTACAATACATCGTCTTCCGTCAGAACGAATTTGTCCGCCCATTTCCACGCTTCTTTAGCTTCTTTATAGCTGAGGTGTTCCAAATTCCCTTTTAGCACCGCCTTGATGTTCGCCCATCGTGTTTCCTCGTTCTGGGCTTGCGCGATTCTCTTCCGACGTTCACACTGAACTTCGATCGGATCAACGTCCTCTGCCGATGTCCCAGCAGGCGATGTTTCGTTTGGCGAAGGTTCGTTCGCGGCGGGATCCGGATTTGGACCTTCGCGAGTTGTCTCACCTTCATGGCTGTCCGTCGGAGTCTCTCCGGATGGTTAGGTCGACGGTTCGTCGGTAAACCGCACGCGTCTGGCTCGGTCCCTCGCCTGCCGGTGGGTCATAACAGAAATATTGCCTTGGTTCGGTTCTACGAAGCTGTCAAACATCTTCTTGTGCGCCCGGCCGTCCAGCGCGTCATTTCGAGCAAATTCGGCCTGCTCACGATTGTTTAGCTCCTCCTTATCTCGCATGGGCTCGTAAATGACTTGCCGGATGCGGTTTAGTTCTCGTAGTTCCGTTTTCCTTGCTGCGTCTTGCACTTGCCTGGAACTTCTTAACTCCAAGGTTTCGCTCGCCAATGAGTCGGCGGCGGCGTTGTACTTCCGCATTATGTGGAGGTATTTGGTGCTCCGAAGCTTCAGATCGCGAGATTTCCGATGGTGGTAGTGGCTCCTGCTACTTTTGTCTAGTTTTTGAGATATGACCTCCCAAACTTTTGAAATAAGGACTTTTTGGCCCCTCGAGACCCCGTTTTTGCCGATCACGTTTGACGTTGCCGGGAAGCCCCAGGACGTTTCCGACCAAACCGAGCGGGGTCAGGGTGTATTTTGGTATGCCCCTGAGGGTCATAAACGTTTTGGAGAGTGGATCGAAAATTTTCCGGGTCACATGGCGTTCCCCGCCAGAAAATCACTTGATTTAGCGACTGAAGGTGGGTCGCCATTATTTTTTTGTGTGGAAATTGGGTATCGAGTCAAGAAGGAGTGCCGCTTTTGCCCGGGAGTTTGCGGAATCCGAAAGAGCATGTTCGAATTAGTCGAGCGCGATAAAAACTGGCGCCTCGACTCTACCCTAGTTGTGCAGGGACCGGCCAAAGGTCCGCCACACGTCGTAGACGCGTTCCGCCAACTTTGACATGCCGTAACTTCGTCAATATTCCAACGATCGACGCGCAAATTAGCACGGGGGTCTTAAAAACGTCTGGAGTTTGTAGTGGTACCCCGGAGAACAGCTGGTTTGAATCCAGCGATTTCATTGGCTAAACTGCTCAAAATTCTGTAGGGTCGTAGACGGGACCTTTTGCCCCAGTTTTTATTGTATCGACTGCTTTTGCAAAGGGCTATCGACGTATATATGGATACACGGGTCGCAGTTGCGCGTGCAGGCATCAAAAACGCGTTTGAAAAATCTTTCAAAAATAGCACTTTTGCTTTTTGAGATTTTCAAAGTGCCGCTGCCGAGTCAATATTGGGAGTTGATCGAGCTGCCTGCGCGGTAATACTTCCTTTTGATATTCCGCGTTTGCATGTACAGACTTTAGTGGTCTTATTCTGTAAACGCAGCGAAGCGGGGCGACAAAATTTGGCCCCCATCTCGGTTTTGGCTCCAAAATCGGACTTTCTTGGCGTTTTTGGGAAATTCGTGCCGAGTGGCACGGATTGAAGTTAGATTAGCAGCGCCCCCGCTGCCAGGGAGTGGCGTGGGGTTGCCCGATGACGAACGCTGCTAATCGCGTCTTGAGATCATTTTGGCTGCCAGCTTGCTTGAAAGATCCGCCTGGATGACCGCGTATCGCTCGAATGCGTCCGACTTCCAACGACCGAATTTCTTCACGGCTAGTCTGTCGACGCCTGAGTTGAATAGCGCTGTGGCTCCGCCGCTGCGGAGTGAGTGCGAACCAAACTGCTGTGGATTTTCGCCGGTCTCGGCCGCCGCGGCCTTGATGGCTGCTACTAGGTCGTTGACTTGAAGGTATTTGCCGCGGGATATTTGACATAGCGGAGAGTTCGTGGGGGCATTTACTGATTCGTGGTGCTTGATGAGGTACCACAGAGCTTGGACTGGACAGCACCACGTTGATCCTGAACGAGTTAGTGTTCGTTGCGCTCCAACGCCGAATTGGTCGGCCTTGCTGCTTCGAAAGTTGATGACCGCGTGGGTTGCAGCATGCAAAGTCGAGCTCGATCTGCCGAAACTGTTTAGAATTTGAACGTCCGATCTCAAGATGACATGGTTCTGGACATTGTTTCCTTGCGCGAGATACTCGGATCGTCGCAGCAGATAGAAGAAACCCATGACCGCAGCGCCCCACAAGACCCGGTCATGGGTGACTTCGAAGTCGAGTCCGCGGTGGAGACGCCGCAGGATTGGGATGGTGATCGGTCTCTTTCTCGCTGATGTTGGGTCGCTTCGTCGCATGCCTGTGATTGCCAGCTTGTGTCCCGCAAGTAAGCCGACGTTGAATCCGAGGTGGCACTGATGATACCACGAGATGTGGCAGATTTTGGGGAGGATCGTTGCTGCAGAGTTTCCTCTTCTCGTGTCGCTGAAGCCAAAGCGCCAGCAGTACACTGCGAAGAGCGCGAGTTGGTAGGAGTGCTGTGACACGATGTGAAACTGGATGTTTTTCTATGGGATGCGTTGGGCGCATAATGACGGCACATGATTGGATAGTTTGAATATTTGAACGAGCAGTTACAAGTGCGTACAAGTGGGAGTAGGTTTCGGCGCAGCTGCGCTGGACGCGGGAGGTCTACCAAGGAGATGTCTATAGGCTGGGAAGTGCGCGCAAGGGTGATACGAATACACCCTTGGACACGGATTTGCACTCAGTCCTGGCCACCCTCACAGTGAAGACAGGTCGCCTCATCGAAGAGGTCAAATCGCCGCACGGAATGTATCCGTGTGTGCGACCTGTCCCTGCCTTGGTCGCAGAATTAACTGCTGCGATAAAAGACTCCGCCGCACCCGCAGTGAACACCAGGCCACCCTTGCCCGCACATTGTGTCTCCAAGATGTTCACATACAAGTTCTAAGACTATGCCGACACGAGTGCGTCCAATGTGACGATGACTCTTGGACGCACATCTGGAGTTGTGATGACTCTTGGACGCACATCTGGAGTTGTGATGACTCTTGGACGCACATTGCGTTCCATACATCGACATACGAATTCCAAGTCTACTGTACACCAAGTGCGCCCAAGGTCCATGATGACCCTTGGACGCATATTCGTCCAGGTATAGAATTGACCATTGGCCGCACATGCAGTTATATGGAGTTCATTATGTGTGTCGACTACTATGGAGTGCACATGCGTCCAAGCCCAACCCGCGTCCAAGCCTCAATTGACCTGAGCCTTGGACGCACATTTGTTCCTAAGAAGCCAGTTTGTGTGGAATGATTGCGCCAAGTTGACCTTCGGGCAAGAATCCAGTGGAAGTGTCGAGTCGACAGGTTCCCCACTATACTAAGATCAAGATGTCTGTATAAGACTGATTTGTACCCAGAATCCTGGACACGTAGGACGCCAGAGAATACTTAGATAAAAACAAACAGAGAGTTCGATTTGCCTTGAAACCCCGAAGTGGTCTTCGAAGCAGGTTTCCTGATAGACTGCGTGCAGGCTTGAAGGACAAGACGGCCCCAGCGTCGCCGGAGCTCCCCACCCGTCAAAGTCAAGTCAAGTTGGGTAGGGGATCTTAGGCTCGCGCCGAGGGTTCCCCCATTCCATATCCCAGTTGGGCCGTCTTCTCCGTGGGCGATCACCCATTTCATATTCATCCTCCCAAGTGCGCGCTAGCAGTTAGCGTACAAAGGCAAACCGGAATCGAAACTGCGTTCAAGGATCAAGGGAGGGCCTAGGTTGGCCAGAGTACTCTCAAGCTCCGGAAGGTTACAAGTGTGAAGGCCAGTGGGCCAAGTGTATTCCCTCGCGAGAGGGTGGTGCGCGTTCGTCAAGGAGTGTCCAAGGTGACCCGAGTGTCTTGGACGCATATTCCTGAATCTACTCGGCTATAGACCCCCCGTCCAAGGGTCTCAAAGAATAAGAGACGGCTGCATATTTGTGCGTTTGCACATCGGACTCTTTTGTATTGTTGGTTCTACGTGGAGGAGTTTCTCCTCAGTCAAGGCCCACCCCGTCACCTTCGCCGCAGAAGTGCGTCCAAGGGTGGTCGAGTCCCCAACCAAGTTCTCCAAGTCCGACCACTGAACCAAGGCTGCCTGGTGGTAAATCCGGTCCGCCAGATCTAGCGATCGAACCCACAGGGATTGCCACAAGGTCACACGCCAAAGGACCCTTGGACGCAGATTGGCGACTACTGATCTGCGCCCAACCTTCCTTCTCGAGTTAGTTCAAGGTTCTCCTGGGCTACGAGCTTCACCGTCCGCGGTGCCGCTATACAAACACCTCCTGGGCGAAAAGTTTCATCGGCCTTCGCCACAGCTGCACTCGGTTCTTGAAAGCCAAGGTGGGAAGTGCATGAATTTGCACCATTTAACCCACTGCTTCCACGTTGCTGCGTACTTGAGCACTGACGACGAGGCCAAAGATTTGGCTTGCAGCTCGCTGAGAAGGTTTTGTAGACTTTTCTCCATGTTGGATGGACTGGTACCTGCTTCCAATGCGCACAGAAGTTAGACCATATTGAAGCGAACGGTTCACTCCAGGATCTGGACGCCGCGTCGGCCATTGTGTTCGAGACTCCGGGCAGATGTGCGGCAGATATTCGAACGTTGAATACAGCTTCGCCCACACCGATGCCTCGATTTATTTCTTGGCTGGCAGGGCACCGGGTCGACAGTTTGTTGCTCCAAGCGACAGCTGAGGCGTTGTCGCTCCAGCGCCGAATGTGTGGGGTACTGGTTATCGAGTGAGAACTCCAATGTTTAGCCCTAGTCCACAAGGCGATGGCTATACATAAATGTTCCCGGACGTTGATAGAGAATTCTCCAGATGCCATCAGATCGCGCTCCTCTTGATCGAACCGCACTTTGATGCATTCGTTTCGCGCTGGGTTTAGTACCGCTAGACCGTCGTCTGAAGCATCCATGTATAAGTGGAAGTCTGGGTCCGGGTTTCCGCCAAACATGCTCAGGGAAGTTCTGCCAAGTGTCCCGCGCTTAAAATGACGTGAAACCAGTTCAGATCGTCTATCACCTTTTGAGATAATTTGGTTCTTCCGAAGCGGGGCCATTTTGCGATTACCGAGTGAAGTTGTTGGAAAAAGGGCTTTGCTGATCTCAAACAGAGCGTGATGTATCGAAGGCTCCCCAGGACTTTTTCCAGTTCGTTGCGAGTTGCAGTGTTTCGATCGAGTAAGACCATGATGCGACGGATTCCTTTGTCGATCTTCTCTTGGGGCATTGAAAGCGTCCGGTTAGCGGTGTCCCAGATCAGACCGAGGGCTTCTAGTCGCGTCGACCACCCCGAAAATTTTGTTTCGTTGATGGCACGTGGACCGAGGATGGCAAGTATGGCGTGGCGTAATGTTGCTTCTGCTAGCTCTAGACGGTCGGCAGCATCGATTTCAATTAGAATGTGATCGTCTACCCATTCGTAGCCAAAGAATGGGATAGCGTCCAGTGAATCCGAGACCGATGCCGGCGAGTTGTTTTCCACGCACCATGAGATCGCTCGCCCGAACACAGCGTAGTACTTTGGTGATCCTGACCATCCGAAGGGCGCTGCCAGGTCGATCATTAGTGCGCTGCGCTCTGGGATCAACCCGGCCATCAGGTGGACGTGGCTTGCATGAGTCATCAGGTGACGATACGCGCCTTCACATCGCCCTTGAGAATGCAAATCCGGCAGCCGGGGTAATTGGCGGCCAGATATTCAATGCGTTGTGCGAGGATTGTAACATACTGGTAGTCGATGTCAGGCAGGCAGGCTTTGTCGAGACGGTCGTTTGTTGAAAGACCTGGCGGGTGTGATAGATCATGGATTAGACGGACTTCTGTGCTTGGATCAACGCCAGATTTCTCCACGGCACCAAATGGGCTACAGCACACCGCCGGCCACTGATCTAACAGTGTTGCATCGACTACGAGGAACTTTCCTGCGTCTTGTCCTTCCCGAATACTTTTAGCGCGGCTTGTAGGTGGCGTCTAAAGGATTCGTGATTTTTCACTTTACGATCGGTGGGCTTGAGACCAGAAGTCCATTTTGGCTTGATACCGTGAGAGGCGATTTCCAGCAGTGTTGGCAGGCGAGGATATCCCGCCAGGACGAATTCTAGACGTGCGGGTTCGAGAGCCTTGTTGGGACGAGTGTCACCATATGACTCGTTGCGGATTAGTTGAACCGTTTTGTCGAGTGACAAACAGCGGTCTCGGATGATGGCAGAAATTGAATTCTTTGCGCACATGTCGATGTCATCTATCGGCGCATCTTGCGACGTTGACTTGGAAAATCCGGCGCGCTTTAAGACTACGGACGTCCGGGATTCCTCCAGTAGTAGACGTTCTTCCAGATGCTGTCGGACGCACGCTTCCGACTGTTTAGACAAGATCCTGTGTTGAGTTGCTACGGGAGAAACGTTTCTTGTAGACGCGGGAAGTGGACCCGCCGATATTGAGAGTGAATCGGTAGATGGTCGTTCACTAGACGGACGTGTACGTGATGAGAGATCCGAAATATGATGGAGTGTTGTGCCGGCATCGAGTGACGTGGCGGGTGTCCGAGTGGACGTTGTCGACGACGACATTGATAGAGACCGAGAAGTTAACGCGACTGGATTCATGCTCGAGCGGGAAATTACGTGGCCAGCCTGGCGTCACAGATTTGCGTGTTCTGTTTTGACTCCACCGAATTTGTCAGCAATGAATTCCCGAACGCGTGGATCGAGGCTGTCTGGAACGAAATGCGCTCGCGATTTCCCTGTGCAATCGGTGTTGCTAGATGAACGGCAGCCAGAGTTGGATATGTAGCGAAGACACAGGCGCTTGTCATTTCGTACAGGTAGTAGCGCGTACACATCTGGAGGAATGGCGAATTCGTTCTTGATGACGCGGTTGACTTTGCGGCTGCTCCTGTCGTTTAGCGATGATCCGCTACTGTTCAGTGCCGGACCTTTGGGCTTCGGCCGAGGAGGCGAAGACTGCGACATCGCCTGTTGTAGCTGCGTGATTTGCCTTTGTTGTATCTGGAGGATGATCTGGCGGAGATCTGGGTTGTCGAGGGAGCACTGAAATTTGACGGATGAGCCGTCACTGAATCCTGTTTCGAGTTCCACGCGGATATTTTCAAGCAGTGAGTTCATCCAGAACACAACGAGCATGAGATCGACTTGCTGCCACACCATGCCGCGTAACTGTTGCTTCGTGAAGGCGACGAGAGTGTTCACGAGCTCCATTATGGCCGCCGAGAAATATTCAGTGCCATAAATTTCTAGCGCCTGGAGTGCGTCCAGGACGTCGTCGAGAGACTCCGCCTGAACTGCGGGCGGTAAAGGAACTGCGGCGGAGAAATTTTGCATGTTTACTCCGGCCGTTAGAATCCAGACCGCTTTTTCATTGAGCGTTTTCATCGGGGAAATGCATGATCGATAAGCCGCGGGTACCAAAGCTGAGGTCATACGCTCGGACTAGAACACTTGATGTGCCGGTGCTGTGGCTAGTGCGTGAATTTGCTTCTGCGGGACGGAAGGCGTGAACGCATACTTGGATCTTGGAACCACTTCGCTGAGTTGCGGGGCGGGTTGTTGGGATGTACTATCAAAGGCATGGGCTGGCTGGACTGCGCGTAATGCTACTCCGCTATGACTGTGGCTTGGTATCGAGTTTTCGCGTGACGCATTGGCGGCGTCCGCTTGAAGCTGCAGAAACCGTTCCGTTAGTTCGGGGTGGTTAAGTAACAGATGAGCGATTTGAGTGTCCGTTTGCAAGGTGTCGTTGGCACCGACGTTTGATCGCTTGCGTCCGCCGTCGTCTTCCTGAAGTTGAATACTTGCGGAGCGCTTCCGGGATGCGGATGCACGCCTTGATGCTAGATTAGCCTCTGTAATGCCGACGACGGGCTCCGATATGGAGTTGTCGTCATCATCTTCCATAGGATTGAATAGCGTGAGGCTGTCGGCGGAAGACATCAATCTTGCTGGTCGGGGAGGAGGGTGGCAGAAAGAAGTTCCGATTGACGCTGGAACAGGCTCGTTGTTACCGTCGACGTAGTGAGCGTAATCGATGGTGTGTTGAAGGGGAAAAACCGAAGCCTCCCTGGTCGTCGGATCTATCCACGTCCTATCGACATCAAGTTGTGGTAGAGAGGTGCTTTCGACAAAAGCGCCTGCGATCGATGCGATGTTCGTTGTCCCCGAGGATGTACCGGAGCCGCAGATGGCGTCGACGATCGCATGACTCATGTCCAGAAGCTCGTCGAGACTCCATTCCGATGTGGAGAAAGTCAACTCATACAGGAGTAGAGCTACAACGGGGGCAACGGGGGTAATAAAATCGGTTCTCGCTGTGATCGTCTGATCAAGCAGGTTTATCGTTGCTTGACCTTCAGATACGGAAACCACTTGCCCGAAGTGATAAGCGTCTTGGTGCTGAACCAGGACGGGTTGACGAAGCAGGGGCCGTGAGTGCTGGAACGCGCTTCTTGCGCGGACACGGTGCGGTTGAGTAGAGCGGATTTTGATACGACCCAGGTTTCTCCAGCTGCATCGTGAAGACCTTCAATTTGCACCGAGCGAGCGTTGACCTTTTTCACCTTGCAGTAGATGGGGCGTTCCCACTTGAAGTTGATCATGTCCGGCGTAACCAGGACGAATGAACGGGTCGATAGCGCTGCGGGCATCTTGAGTTGAAGGTTGCGGTTAAAGAGCTAGCTACTGCTGGAGAAAACGAAGAATGACGAGGAGCGAGGAGGCCCTTGCAGCCCGGGCGGTTACGCAGCCTGCCTTGGGACTGAGCAGAGGATGAGATCCTTCTCACACCGCCCAGAAAACCTATTTTGGTTTGCGTGGCATCCCAAAATCTTCATTTTGACCGGGCGGATTCAAAATGCTCGGAAAACGCGTTCTTGGGCTCAACATAATCCCCAGCAAATTTCACGGCAACCTATATATGGATACACGGGTCTCACGCAAGTGCGTCCCGCTCTTACGCGCTCCTCAAAAGTTTCGCTCTAAAGCCACAAATCATGGAATAACTCGGCAATCACTGACCTTCTACGGTGCTAATTTAGCTGGTTGTGTACCTCTTATGAAGGTTTATCACGCCCCTGAGGAAATCCGAGGTTCCGGCGACCCCTCTTCTCCGGGCCTCCGGGCCAGATTTTGAGCACTTTTGACCAAATATTTACCCATACCATCTAAAGTACGATGTATCTATGTCACAAAACCGAGTAACATGTCACTATTGTCACTAATGTGGGTAGTGACGCATACTTAGGGTCCCCTACCACCCTCGAACTTATTGAGGGCACGTACTTAGAGTCCGGTCACATCAGTCACTTTGTATGTGACTAGTTGATGGGACTTGGCGTAGGGTCATTTCCCCCAAAGTGGTGACTTTGTGGCGCCAGCGAATGACTACGAAACGCGTTTTCCCTATATATGTGGAGAGGTGTGTCGGTCGGAAAAAGTTGGAAATCGCTCTGGGGCGGTTTTCGGGTGCTTCTGATGCGGACAGCCCACTCTGCGAATGATTGTTCAGGCATTTGGTGGTTTTTCGGGTGGTCTTTGCAGGGGCGGTTTCGGCCGTTTCTAAGATTCGCCCGGGGACAAACGTTAGTGCGGCTGCTGTGCTGGAGAATCCGGCTGTGCAGTCGTGCGCCGTGTTGGTTGAGGTTGTGTTCGTATGCGTTGTGCATGTGGATATGGTTTTAATTGATGTCGATCGCGTTGCTGTTGTGCGTCTTGCGCCTGTGTGATGCTGGGTTGTGGGTGGGTTGCGTGTGCTTCGGCGCTTGTGATTCCCGAAGCGCCTGGTGTTGCGATGTGTGCGGGGCTGTGCATCAACGCACTGTCGGGACGCGGTGTGAAGGCGTGCTGCTGTGGCTACGTGGTGGTTTTGCTGCTGTCTTCGGGCGGCAGTGCCATTTCAGGTGGTCCGTAAGGCGGTGCGCGTTTTGCGCTGTGTTTCCGGTAGAATGGTTCCTTTGTGAGTAGAAAACCTTGTTTGGCTAGAGGCTTGGTGCCGGTGTGTTGCGGGGACTACAACCCAAAGCGTGCTGGGGTCGGTTTCGTCCTGTTCTGCGGTGGCTTTCGGGCTGCGGCGGGGCGGGGGTCATTTTCTTGACGTCATTCTGTGGGGATGGATGTCGGGCGAGTTTTGGGCTTGTGTGGGTGGTGGGCGAGTGTGTGTGCGGTTGGTCGTGCTGCTGGTGTGTGGGCAGGCGGTGGATTGTGCGACTTGATCGTGAGGGACATGGGCGGATATAGGCTGTGAGCCTTATTCGTTGATCTCTACCGAGAATCTGACTCAGGTTGTGCACTTGGCGTCCGTTGGCGCCGGTCCGCTAGGGTCCAGTGGTGAGTCCGCATTGGGGGTAGCCTGACTGGTGACCACGCGGCAGGCGGGGAGCAGCACGCCACCACTCCACCCACTACCGAGGGTGTTGAGCTTATACCGTCTGACCCCACCACCTTGGACGCGTTGGTGGAGCCTCAGGACGAGGACGCGGAGGGGCGGGTGCCACGTTGGAGCAGGGCGCCACGGCGGAGGCTTCCGATGTCTCGGGCCATCCAGACGACGCAAGCGGGGAGCCTGGCGATGCGGAACACCCGGACATCGACGCGGAGGTTCCGGACGACGCGGAGCATCAAGGTGACGTTGAGGGTCCGTCGTCCGCCCAGCCAGCAAGCGGGAGTTCGTGTCGTGCCCCGGGGTTTTGACTCCGCTTCAAGAGGAGCGTCGTCGCGCCATCGTTGCCCACAATGAGCAAGAGCTGGGGAGTCTGAAGGTGTTGTGCCTCTGGCTGTGGAGACTCCAGCAGAGGCGCCTGCTACCACTGTTCAGCCGACTGGGGAAGCGCTTGATCAAGAGCCCCGCGCGCGGATGGCATTGCGGTCGGGCCACTCAGTTGGAACCGCCAGGAAGTCCAAGCAGAAGAAGAAGGCCCCGCGAACGGCCCCTGGAGTGGTTCCCCGGGGCTGAGTGAAGAGTCTCAACTGCGCTGGGCGGCTGCTATGACGATGACCACAGCCTGGTACAGTATTGATGAGATCTGTGACCGCAAAGACTACCGCGCCGAAGGCCTCGGTATGTGGTACACTACGGTGTACTTGGACGGGAGCGTCGTGGACAATCCTCGGCACGCCTTGGTGGAAGACGGGTTCGGCGAGTGGTGCGACGCTGTGGACAAGTGGATCGACGTCAACAAGCGTGCGATCACTTTCCAGTCGTTCTGGAACGGCCTCAGGAACTTCGACAGGCTGATGGAGGCGTCGCCCGATGGAAACTGTGTGGCAACCGCCACCAACGCCCTTTACGAGCGTCGGGGTCGCCCACCGCTGATTACAGACGCAGTGTGGAGTGCGTTCTTCCGCGAGAAGGGGTTTGAGAAGAATCACGGCGTGGCGGTGCAGGGGATGGTGGCGTTGTTGCAGTCCCTGCAGGCCACCACGGAAGGCCCCCATATTCACCGTGGGTACTTCAATCACGCCAACAACTTGTATCATGGGGACGGGAAGGGTGTGGACGCGATTTTTGACTTGAATTTGCCGGTCGGGATGTACCTCGTGGACTGTTTCTTGGGCGGGAAGTCGAGGCACTGCATGGCGTTGGAGGTGTGGCCGGGGAGACGTACCAAGTGTACGAAAATGGTGTGTGGCACGGGCTCGCCAAGGCGAAGGAGTACTTCGCGAAGACCGAGGGTGTATACCATGTCGTGTTCGACGACTTGAACCCACCGGAGTTGAAGACCCGCAAGCGTGGCCGGAGCAGCGGCGCCCAGCGCAAGAGCAAGAAAGCCAAGGCTAACTAGGCGCACGGCCACCGAAGCACGTGGGGGGCGCAGTAGTTGTCCAGAATACAACCTCAGATGTGCGAAACGACTTGTGTTTTCCGTCATTCCTGGTGGTGAGGAGTCGTAAACACACGGCCATCGCGGTGAGATCTTGAAGAAGTCCTGATGGTAGTAGGGAAAACACGACCTCAAACTGGCGCAGTGGGGAGGGTGTGAGGATTCCACCCTGAAGGTCGAGGGTTCAAACCCCGCGGGGCCAAAATTTTTCGTGGTCGGACAGGGGATCCCCACAGTTTTGAAGGCCTGTAGACGTGCTCCCACGCTGTAAGAAGGCATAGCGGAGCTTGGGAAGTAGTGTTTCACGGGTCCGGAGTCGTCTTGCGTGTGGGTGAGTGTCGGTGCAGACCCACTCACTCACGCACCCACTCACTCCGGGCGCTGATGCGTTCGTCGAAATTGGTGTACTTGCCTTGGGGTGGCCGTGGGGTTCTACGCTCACTCCAAGGAGGAGGGTGCACTTCCCCGTAAACTGGCATGTCTGCGGTCGTTCGTTTGCATATCTCGTCGATCCAGTTGCTCGCACACGGGGTCCGTGAGCGGTGTGGAGTGAGGAGCCTTCAACCATTGAACCGTTGCCGTATGGCGAGTGGCGGGTAAGTAGACGGAGCCGAGAACGCTGATTTTCGGGGTACAAACTCCCACACTGGGACGACGTCGAGATAGGCCTAACTTCCGGTCTGAGTCTAGACGTCGAGTCCGACTGGGGCAGTCGGTCCGGTATGGAGGTCCCACACTGGCAGTCGAGGGTTCGAGTCCCCCAAAAGGGACCGTTTTTTTGCAGAAAGGTGCGTGGGATCAACACCAATTAGGGCGCCCCAGGGCAGGCAAATGGTGGTAGTGGTTGGCTATATATATATGGTCGGCGCTACATATGTATCGCACTAAAATGACGTCGCGTTATGGGCTCTATTTTGGGATTTTGCTGCTGTTTATTTCTGTAGCGCGCTGCTTTTTAGCGCCCAAATTAGTACGACTCGAAACACTATTTTAGGTTATCAGACTATACTGACGGTAATACTGATCACAGTATAATGAAACGAAGTGTAACTGGGTTTTTCAGTAAGGCGAACATGATGGTGATACTCTGAGCGAACAGAAACAGGCGCATCCTCCAATCAGCGATCAGCAACGAAAACAACGGCTGTGCTCCACCGATTGGGCTGAAAACTTGGGGAAATATGTTTTCATATACGAGGAACATGATGGTGATAGTGCCATGCGACAGAGACGGGCACATCATCCAATCAGCGAACAGGAAGGATAACTATGGCTGCACACACCCGTTTGGGCTGAAAACTTGGGAGACTACGTTTTCATACGCGGGGAACAAGATGGCGATAGTTTGAAGTGACAGAAGCAGATGCATCGGCCAATGTGCGTTCACAAAAGCCATTGGAGGCATCGTACGCCCGACTGAATCGAAACAGTGAGTAGATATGTTTCGACGCAAGGTGAACATGCCGGTGGGACTTAACTAAGAACATAAAGAGAGTAAGTATTTGAGTGGGGATTAACAATGCGTACCTAAAAGCGTCCTAAGCCTAACAATTTGTCCTAAAAGCCGGGCTTCTTTTATGTGTGTCACATGAGTATTAGGACGCGTTTAGGACAAACCTGGCAGAAATTTTAGGCTTAGGACACATTTTTCAGCATACAAAGCTCCATACAAAAGCAAATCAAAAGCAAATCAAATATCTATCCGAGCAAAACCTTGCAATAAGCTAGAAAAAGCCTACTCAAGAGGGTAATCATTAGGGATCGTTGGATCGGCGCAGTCAGCATGTGCTGGTGGTTCACGGACGCCTGCACGCACTTGATTCACCATCTCTTTCACACGCGCTGCTTCATTTTTGGTGACTTGGAGCCAGACGTACGGGCTAGGATGCGCATTCTTGAAGCACTGCCGATAGTGAAAGTTGTATTATTCAACTGGGTTGTTCGTGCGGTTTTTGATGTCGTCGGATCTCAACATCATCTCATTCACGTTCCACCAGCTCGGCTCAAACTTCACCATCCATGTCTGTGTAAAGTAAGACCAGAACGTGTTCCACGCCTTTTAGAGCCTTTCTCGTCGATCTTGGATCGCACATACGAAATTCCACTTGACTTGATCTCACTGATGGGGATTACGGTCAGCACATCGATGACACCTCGTCTCATTGCAGTCGACACGTGCTCCTTCGGGATCCGCAAGTCGATCAGCTTCCTGCGTATGGCTTGCTTCCAGTGAAAGAGACAGCCCACCATTGCTGATGTTGGAAAGGCCTTCGTGACTGCGTTGATAAGGGCGAGTTCAAAGTCGCACGTAACAGTGCGTGGTTTCAACTTGGAGTTGATTGACGCTTGGATCCAGTACAGCGCATTTGTGTAGGTTGCCTCGCACTTAGATGTTGCAAGCACGTAGGCTACAGGAACGTACATGTCGACAGAGGCATCGTGTGCAACAATGATGATCACCTGGTAGAATGGCTTTGGGCAGATCTTGAGTGTTCCGTCAATGAACAAAGCCAGACCGGGGTGCTTGAGGATCGAGATTATTTCGGGATGTGCAAAGCCGCAGATTCTCTGAAGCACATTCTTGCTGATGAACGTTGCGTTGAAGAGTAGGAAAACCGTTCATCCATCTCAGACAGAAAGCAGTGCGGTTCAGTCTCGATCGTCCGAAAGAAATCACCTCCGTTGACAGTCTCACGGACAAACTGCACGTGCCGAATGCCCTTGTTGCGGCTGAGCGCCTGAAAAGGCTGATCTTTGTACTTGGTCTTGAGCACGTCGTACACGTTATCCCAAACTCTCCCTGGAACTATAGAAAGGTCGGCCTGCCCTGCCTCTTCTAGGAGCTCCTTCATTTCCGCAACGGCATTGATTGCAGCCTTGGTAGGCTTCTCACAAGTGTGCTCGTTCTTGACAATTATTGGGGCTCCCTCGGAAACAATGAGACGGCATGGACACCCTGAGCGATGGTTGGCACATGACAGATACTGCCGCTTGATTTTGCCCTCCTCTTTAATCTTTATCCCCCAAATCGTCTACCGGTAGGCTCTCCATCCTACGGGTAGGCTCAACCGAAAAGTTAGTTTTCCAGGAATAGAAGCTGGATGCGATCGTTTTAAGCTGCTCACCTTGTTCCTGAAGCGCCGCAGATAGCCAGAGTTAGTTTTTCGCTCCATCCTCGCAGTGTAGCATGGCCAAATTCCATGTCGGAAGCCGGGTTCGAGGCAAGACGAAGCGCCTTGCGGGAAAGGTGGGCGTCGTCCGTGCAGTGCGTACGGGCTCGAGACAGAACAAGTACGATGTCACGTGGGCTACTGGCGCTACTGAGACCGTTGCTGCGAGAGCTATTGAGCTCGCAGCGTCATCCATGTCAGGTCGACCAGCTGAAGACCAGCCCGTGCTCATCGATGACCCGTCCAACACTACCTTTCAAAGCTTGTTGCAAGCTTCTAATGCTTCTCTAGTCATGGAACTGGAGAGCTCATCTAGTGACGAGTCCATGAGCGAAAACGAGATGGATTCTGATGAAGCTGACGAAGATGACACAGTGCTGGCGCATTCAAGGCGATGGACACCATGCACAGCTATTCTCTTTGATCGAGGCTCACAGGTTCAGCCGCGGCCAACTAGATTTTTGTTTACTACACTGTTGGAGAAGTCATTTGCCTCGTACTTTTACTTGATGTATCCCATGCAGATCATGGAGGCCACACTACAGTACACGAACGAAAGCCTCTCTAGTAGACGCCACCGCACGATCAAAGCAGGTGACTGGTTCAAATGGATTGGTCTTCGTCTCGCAATGGCGTTGGAGCCAAGACCTGGGCCGGTACGAGTCTACTGGGAAACTGAAGCTAGAGATGGCTTCATTGGTACGCCACCGTGCTTCGGACAGCGATTTGGGATGTCTCGTCATTGCTTTGAGCAGATAATGAACTGCATGTCATTTTCTGATGGGTACCTTAGTGACGATCCCTGGAAGCCGATACGTTTAGTGGTTGACGGATTCAATGCAAGACGAAAAACTTTGTTTCGCCTGGTAATCTGCTATGTGTTGACGAGTGTATGAGCGCTTGGAAAGGCAGAGAAGGGAAATACTGTCACGACGGTCTACCTCATAAAACTAAAATTGCACGAAAACCAGAAGGCAAAGGCACGGAGTTGAAGTCGATTGCTGACGGCGAGAGCGGCGTGCTCCTTGGTCTGGAACTGGTTGAAGGTAAAGACCGCCAGCGTGCAAAGCAGTATTACCGTGAGTACGGCGAAGGTACCGCTGTCGTCCTCAGGCTTGCAGCGCCGTACAAGGGGAGTTGACGTACCATAGTTGCTGACAGTGCCTTTGCTTCAGTCAAGACACTAGTTCAGCTTGAAGCACATCTTGGCCTATATTTTATGGGCATGGTAAAGACTGCTACTGTCGAATATCCAAAGCAGGCATTGACAAATTGGTTCGAAACTACTCCTCCGCGAGGCTCATTCAAAGTGTATGAAAGTACTACAGATCTCGGAAACAAAATGTACGCAATGTGCTGGGCAGATCGAAAGCCAAAGACTATCATTTCCAATCGCGGCACAACATTGCCAGGTACAGATTCAGTACGACCGCGTCATCGACTGATAAATCGAGAGGGGATTTACGAAACGCTACGGTATGAAAAAGTAATTTCTCGTCCGCAAATGATGGAGCTGTTTTTCTCTAAGTTCTCTACGATTGATATTCACGATCACTATCGACAAGGCAGCTTAGCGATTGAGCGTGAGTGGATCACCCGCAATTGGACACATCGATTATTTAGCACTATCCTTGGCATGGTGGTAGTTGACGCGTATTTGGCGTACCGCTACGACACAGAAAATGCCGGCAACGTCGACTTCAATGACTTTGCCTCACAGCTCACCAATTGATATTCAACGAGTTCGAGACTGCAAGGTCAACACATAATGGAGATGGAGATTCTGAAGGCAGTGTTGAGGGAGCTCCAGACCACCACATCAAACCGTTCATCGAGCTTCCCCAATACGCAGCAATGCGTCTTCAAGGCAAGCGGCCTCAACGAAAGTGCGGTGTATGCAAGAAGAAGGCGTCTTATTATTGCGCTAAGTGCTCTGACGTCGCTCAAGACATCTTCTTCGGCATTTGTGGGCCTCGATCCGACCGAGCATGCTACAGTGCACATCTTTCGTCATCTTCAATATGACTTTTTCTACTAAGCATATGACTTTCAATACAAACTTCTATAGATAACAAACTAACCTCCAGCCTACGGGTAGGCTCTCTCCCTTGCTACCGGTAGGCTTTTGACCTGGGGGATAAAGATTAATGGTCCTCTTGATGTGGAACGCATGCTCGTCGTAGTTCATTTTGACGAATGAAGAAAGTTGAGACCAGGCTAGTTTTAAGAGCGCGTGAAGCGCAATAGCAGATGCCTCCGACAATGGGAGAAGTTTTGGATAATATTGTGCATACTACAAATAAATTGTAGCCGTCATTTACGCATGCAAACCTCGAGATACGTCAGAACCTATTTGAAATAATAAACTGAAGTGCTCATTTATGGTTTCAAGTACAATTGTACTACAAGTGACCTCCAAAACACGATATAAAAGGAAAAATGATAGATAACATTTATCTGTTTTGACGTTAGTTCTGGCTGAACAGCAGTGAACCCATCATCCATTAGGACGCGGTAGGACTCGGCCAAATTGTGGACGCACCAGAATTATAGGGCGCCCTTAGGACAAAATGTTTAGGACAAAACGTTCGGCTTAGGATGCTTTTAGGTACGCATTGTATGTACTCTATTTGAGTATGTGATTACGAGAAATATGGTGTGTAAGGTCGGAATGTGCGTAGTAACTGAATATGCGCATGTAGGTTTGAACGGTTGTATAGTACGAGTGTATGCCGAGTATAATTAGAGGTTGGGAAGTATGTGTAGAGTATGAGTGTGTAGAGTGGGAACGTATGCAGAGTATGAGTGTTGTGGTTTATGAATGTTTATGGTTTGATAATAACATGGTGTCGTTTGAGTAAAAATGAAAGTGTAAATGGTATGATTTGGTGATAGGTAAATGAGAGAGATAGGGTGGGACTGACAAAAAGAATAGAATGATAATAGTTGATTATAATGAGATGGATTGGGATTGATAGGAAAAGTGATTTGAATGGTTTGATAGAGTTAGTTAGTAACGTGGAAAAATGAGAAGAATAAGAAGTATGTAGAGAGTATGGATAGTATATAATAGTGTAAGAGTGTATATAAGTGTTAGTGTATGAGGTGTGTAAGAGTAGATATGTAGATATTGTATAGAGAAGTATGAGTATGTGAAATAGGAAGGTTTATAGAAGGAGTATGTAGAGAATAAATCGGTGTAGTGTAAAGTATGAGTGTGTAAGTAGAGAAAAAATGGAGTTGAGGAAGGAATAGAGAAATTTGAGAAAATGAAAATTGAAGAAAAATTATGGGTGTTTGTGTGTATGAGTGTATGTAGAGTATGGATGTTTGTGGTGAATAGAAGTGTATGTGGAGTGTAAGTGTAAGTATGTGTGAGTGTAAATAGAGAGTAAGTGTAAAAAGTGTGATTGTGAAAAGAGTGTGATTGTTGTAGAGTATAAGTGTGTGTAAAGTATGAGTGTGTGTAAAGTATGAGTATGTTAGAGTGTGAGGATGTGTATGTGTAAAGTGTGAGTGTGTGTAGAGTGTGAGTATGTGAAGAGTGTGAGTATGTGAAGAGTGTGAGTATGTGTAGAGTGTGAGTGTGTGTAGGGTTTGAGTGTTGTAGAGTGTGATTGTTGTAGGGTTTGAGCGTAATAGGTTTAGTAGAGGCTAGGGTTTAGGGTTTAGGGAACTGAAAGGGTCACCCTCTGGTACAATTAATACCCGGACATGCCACACCCACCCGAGATAGGCAGTAGGTGACGCTTTGCTATTTGTTTCCGGTACAACTGTGGCATGAGGTGAACAGGGTGACCAGCGCCTATATAAACCCGATACAAACGTGGCAGACAAGGTTAATGCGATACCATAGTCAATTCAAGTCATATGAACCTAAAAATTGGTATCACTGCGAATGACAGGATTTGTGACATATGGTGGAGTATAGACAGGCCCTCCAACCAATCAGAGAGATATGTTCACTACGCAGTCAATATGAGATGGGTGCTCATGAAAATCTGGTAAATTATGTTAAAACGTATGGAGAAAAAGATGGTACTTCTTATTTTGGACAAAAACAGGCGCATCTCCTAGTATCGATTATTTGTGCATTACGAAGCCAATTATAAGAATAAGGAGCAACAAGTTGTGAAACCTACGTTTTCAATCACTGTGAAAAAGATGGTACTATGTTGGTGTGTCAGAGACAGGCGTCAACAGCCAATCACAGACCTTTACGGATTATTGATGTTATAATAGGTGACTTGACGCTAAAGTTTTGGGGAAGTACGTTTTTACGTACAGCGAACATGATGGTGGTATTATTTGAGGACATAGACAGGCGTATCGCCCAATAAAAAGCACCAGAAGGAACAGCACAAATACGCAGCAGCCAGTAGCGAAAACGTGACAAAATACGTTCTCGAGTACGATGAATACGTTAGTGGCACTACCGTGTGCCAGAGACATGTGAACTACCCAATAGGAAGACAATACGGAGAAATAACGACAGAGAGCTCCTGTCGGCACCGAAAATCCGGGTAGTCACGTTATAATATTCAACGAATAAGATTATATTGCTCGCCCAAGCCAGGCACTGACTAAAAACGGTATTATCCGAATACACACTATTTACAGCCGTAACCAAGTGAATTACAGCCGTCAAACACAAAATAACACACGAAACACCGCCAACTAGTCTTGGAACGACCTCGGTGCCGGCGAGTTAAGCTTGCCGACTATGCCAGGCGTCCTCACGAACCGTATGCAGACTCTGAGCGCCTTCCCTTGCGTCCTGGAGGCGTGGCAAGTCGTGCCAGCGCAGATACGACACGAGAAGAGGCTTGCTGGAGGACGGGGCAAGAGCGTGAAACCGGGTCAGAAGCAGTAGTAATGCAGTTGCGCGCCATTTTTGGGTGATTTTGCATCGAGTATCGGATTCAGAAGTAGAGAAAGGCGAGGAGGAGTAGAATAATAAATAGGAAGTTTGTGATGAGGAGAGAGAAGTGGAGAAAAGGGTTGGCTGGTTTGAGCTAGAAGTAAAAATAGTTTGAAGAAGTATTGTTAGGAGTGAAATGGTTGATGAAAGATAAAATGGGTGTGTTTTGTTTAGGTTTGTTTGGTAGATGGAAATTGTATATAGTGTTAGTTTGTTGAAGAATGGATTGGATTTGAATATGTGGATGGTATGAAGTAATGAAAAGGAAAGTGTAGTAGAATGGAGAAAAATGTAAAATGGTTGAATGAGGAAAGGGATAAAGTAAATTTGTAAGATGTGAAATGGGTAAGGATTTGTTGTGAAAAGTAAGGTGAAAGGTTGGTTTGAAAAAAGTGTATTAGAATGTGAGAATTTTAGAGTATGAGAATAAGTGTGTGTAGAGTGTGAGTGTGTGTAGAGTGTGAGTGTGTGTAGAGTGTGAGTGTGTGAGTGTGTGTAGAGTGTGAGTGTTGTAGGGTTTGAGTGTTGTAGGGTTTGAGTGTTGTAGGGTTTGAGTGTTGTAGGGTTTGAGTGTTGTAGGGTTTAGGGTTAGGCCTAGGGTTTAGGCCTAGGGTTAGGCCTAGGGTTTAGGCCTAGGCCTAGGCCTAGGCCTAGGCCTAGGCCTAGGCCTAGGCCTAGGCCTAGGCCTAGGCCTAGGGCCTAGGCCTAGGCCTAGGCCTAGGCCTAGGCCTAGGCCTAGG